>VUQS01033798.1:0-22468 GCA_015108495.1 Heterochromis multidens
CTTTAGAAACAGGCTGGGGTTGAGCTTGTTATTAGTTGACACTGACTCACACTGTTACATCCCACTGAGGAAATGTTTGTGTGTGTGTGTGTCACAGTATACGTGAGTCAATGAGTTTGCACAAACTGTTGGAGGAAACTGTTCAGTTTGACATCAGCAGTTCATTTTATGACAAACACATGCTCACAAACCGCTAAACACAAGAGGCTGGTAGGACACACTAAGCCACGCACGTGGGAGCTCGCAACCACAATCTCCCTCTTACACGGACACAATGTTTGGAGATGTGTGTGTGGTTTCAGGCAGAGCCCATGCAGGTTTTGTTATAAGTTATTAACAAACCTGTGACAGTGAATCCTCAGACCTCTGCAGGAGCTCAACTGAGCTTCACATAAACACAAATGCAACACACAGCAGGAAGGATCCTCAGACAGTATGGGTCCTTATCGCCTTATTGTGCCTCTGAACTTTATTTTCCAGAGTCGTAATACTCACACAGAGAGTGGCCTTTACCTTTAGTTGTGTCTGTAACACGTGATTCCACCCGTCTTCTGAGTGAGCCTGTCTTGTTTGTGACTAGATGACTGCAATATTGTTTAGAGGTTGTCTTTCTTGTGGGCGGCATTATGTCCAACATATAATAAGGACAAATTTCAAAGCTAACAAGTTATCTCAGAGTGTAGGAGGGTGGCAGTGACAGCAGAATGTTTTCCTGACTAGAAGAAACAAAAGCAGGAAGTACAAAAATAAATGCTAATTAGTAATAAACTGTTGATAGACTTAATATTAGGCCTTAATAAGTGTTCTGTTCGATCAGGCTTCGCTCCTGTAGAATTGGCTCCAAATTTGGGCTCAGGAGGCCTCTGTCCTTTTAAGATTAGGCTTCAAACTTTCATTTTTGATAAAGCTTAGAGTTAGTAGTTAGAGCTGCATCAGGTGACCTCACCCATCACTCAATTATGCTGCTATAGGCTTAAGTTGCTGGGGGCTTCCCATGATTTCTGACTAAACGCCTCCACCCCCCATGCGTTTATACGGAACTGTTTGCTTTTCTATCCCCTCAACCTCCATCCTGTCACGGCAGATGGCTGCCCTTCCCTGAGCCTGGTTCTGTCTGAGGTATCTTCCCTTTAAAATTGAATTGAATTGAAATGGAATATTTTGGACTTATCGTTCCCCTTCTAAGGTCCTCAAAATGTTTCTTTAGTGACATCAAGGCCTCACTTCGACTCTGTACCCGGATATCCTCTCTCACCTTGCTCTCCTAAATCTCTTAATGCTCTGCTGTCATACTTTCACTGACTCCTCCTCTCTCTTTAAATCCTGCTTCCTTGACTCTACCTTTTCTGCTTTCACTGCCCTTGCTATGCTTTGTCACTGAAGTAGAAAATTCCTCATAAGCTTTTCCTTCCTCTTTAGCAGTCGCAGCACAGTATAAATGATCATTCAAGGTCACAAGAAGGGTTTGATTTAAAACCTGTCGTTACCGACATGTATCACAGAGTTCTCGCTCACATTGCTGATGAGTCATAACGTGCTGACTTGAACTTTGGCCAAGACCCACCAGTTCAAATCCATCGCACGTCTCAGGAAAGACACACAACCAGAAACACACACTTATGCTGAACTTTAAGCCGAAAAGTAGCTCAAAGTTAGTTAAAAAAGAATAAGATATGTTTTTTCTGCTGTAATGACGTCAAAGTACCCCTGAGGGTTATTACCACCCTCAGCTTTCTATTAGAAACTAAAGCAAACTAAACTGTGTACTAACACACTTTGGCAGTAATGCCCATAATAAGTGTGTTGATAAATGTGTTGATAATCGCTTCTGTTGTCCTTTAGGAATGACAGGTACTGTCTCTAATGAGAAAAAGAAAAGTATGTAAACTGTTATATGACACAGTTTTTTTTTTTGTTTTTTTTTCTTTTTATCTTCTCAAGTATCTCTTATCAGTCATTCAGGGATTATGTGTGAAGAAACTTTTAATCAGAGTGGTTTTCATGTAAGTGGCAAAAGGAACTCAACTAGGAAACAAATGGAGATACAAGTAAAATACCAAAAATTAATCATCAGTCAGAAGTCACTCTTCACAAATAACAGATCAGAGATTGTAATTATAAGATTTGAAAATCCTGTTACTCCAAACTTTCTGACACTGCTGTGCTTCACCTAATGTCTCATTTCACAGATATGGATTAAGCCTACTCTTTTTTATTTTCAAATAGTAATCTTTAGTGAAGTTCCTTTTAATCTGGGACTAGGCTTAATTTTCAGCCAACTTCACAGTTTCTGGGAAGTTCTCACTCAGAGAGGTTCTCACTCACTTTTTCTTTTACTCAGTTTTGCGACAGACAGCGGCAGCAAGTCTGACCTTTTATCTAATAGAGAGGCTTAAGAGATTGCTTTTTTTTTTATTAAAGTTTGAACCAGGTTGTATTGCAGATCTGACTGAGACTAAAGAGGCTTTTAAGTAAAAGTTTTTTATCATATCACAAATCTGAAAAAAATGACTTGGATACCCTAATAAAATAGTACTGTTAGACGATTAATGAAAATCCTCTGCTGCCTTATGATGATATGTCATTACTGCACTTTTGTTTAAGTGCAGATCTAGGAAAACGGGTCTCACCAGAGCACCGGCAGACTTTCCACCTCTCACTCTTGTCCTCTGCCTCCCTCTGTTTCTATTCTTTCTCTCCTCCCTCCCCCGTACCTCAATTTAAATTAAACACCAACCATGCAGCAGCGCTCATGGCTTACGTCGCCCAGAGTCAGGCTCCAGCATGCTTCTGTGGACATGTATGTGGTTTTTTTTTTGTTTGTTTATGTGCATATTTTATGCTAACTATTTGACCTTTGCCAGTGCTCACACACACACACAGAGATAACTACATGTCAGGAGATGTAGCATCTTTCAGCGCACTGATATACTCGTAAGAGGCAAAACGCTGGTGACAGAGCAGGTTGAACGATTGATTAATGGTCAAAGAAGGAGGTCACTCTACTATAAACCTTGCATACTTGTGGGACAACGGTAGAGTAGTTGTTCGAGGAATGTCGGATCCTCCTGGTGTGTGTTTGTTTTTTTTCTGCCTTGCCAATAAAACAGAACAGTGAGAGGAGGTTTGGAGCAAATATCTGCTCCTCTTTCAGCAGTAGGTTGTCCTTGATCAAGGCATTTGACCTCTGATTACTCAGTAGGAGCCTGTGGGTGCAGTGAGCAGGTGTGAATCTAACTGGACAAATTTGGACCAGAGCATTTTTCCAAAGGGAGTCATGTCAAGTCAACTTAGCCTTAGAAATAAAGGTAAAATGAATATCTCCACCCACTGAGCAGAAGGAAGGATTGTCCTCATTTGGGAAATATAGTTAGATTTTTTTTCCCCCCAAAAAGCACTTTTAAAGTATGTTCTTGAAATACAAATTTTATCCAAAAGATCAAACAGCATCACATGTTAATGTCGGCTTGTAAACCAGAGTATGCAGGTATGTGGGAGTATGTAGGACAAGCCTAAAGGTGTGACTATACCTAAAAACCAATCACAAAAACACATCTCACATATGCAGAGCAATTTTAACCCTTACGGAGATGTATGTAACTTTTATTTAATCTACTTTCGGCTGTTCCCTTATTCACAAGGGGCTACCAATTTTCATGTTTAATTTGGCAGAGTTTTCCCAGTTTTACCCTTCCTGACGCATCCCCAAATGGATTTGTCTCTCCTCTTGAGATCGAACCGAGGATCTTTCACTTGTTAGATGAATGTGTAAACCACAAGTGCATCACTTTTATTTGTAGTTCATTAATCACGACTTTAACTCTTTATTATGTCCACTGGAATACACACAGACAGATTGCTTCTAAATAAGGGTCAGAGTATATTTGAGTGGGATAACGTGGAGCGCACTGCTAATGCTGAGAGGCAGTTGGTCTTCAAAAATAAATGCATACAGTGACAGTGACGGGTTTAGTTTTTAGCACATGACGGACAAATACATTTTCTTTGAGTGAAGCTTTCACAACAGCCTCACTAAGTTAATTTAATAAGCATAAAACAAATTATCCAAATAACCGTTAAAACTGCTGGTCATCATCTTTGGCTTCCACTAGGGATGTACCCATGGATCGTCACATTTCTCTTTAAGCCACGTGTTTCTTTTGAGACCCACTTGTACTGCGTCACCTTATGTTATACTTTCCCCTGTGCAGAATTGAAAAATATGTAAGTCTGGCAAAAAAAAAATGATGTGCAGTTTTAGATAAAGTGCCCCTGGTCACCCTATGCTGCAGTTGGCAAGCAAACAAGGAGTGTAAAATAATTAATCACCTGACAGGTCAGTTGATGATTGGTCATTGTTCATTGTCCTTTAGATGCTACCCCCTCTGCATCTCTTTTTTTCAGTTCCCTATAAAACACACAATCTCACATAAATACACATCAACAACATATATAACAAATTTAACCCAGTTGACCTCAACTTGTGGTGTGTGTACATATGTAAATATTAATCTTGCTGTTACTGTTGTTACCATTTTCTTTCACTTTTTTCCACATCTGTGTTTATGTTAATCAGTAATCAGCAATTCAATCAATTCAATCAACAGATTAATCATTATCTGCAGATTAAATATAGAAGTGCCACATCAATGATAAAATCTTTTTTTAAACAGATGTGCTGTTTCAGAGCAAACAGAGAGTTTATTTTAGTATGGGTGAGACCTCAAAGAGGCAAACAAGGCTAAATATGGGTACATGAAACAAGTTGTATCAGATTGGTGTCCTAAGTATTTCTAGAGTGTTAGATGAGTTGCGGCATACTGTAGTTTAGATGATTTCCGTTCTGATCAGTGTTGACATCAGTTGTGAAACGCTGCGGGGAGTTGTGAGTTTAATTCAGCAGCGAGTTTGTGATTGAAACAGCCCACCTGGTAACTTCAGTGACCGGTGCACTCTCACTCCCTCTCCTCTCTTGTAACAACAAAGCCAGGTTTCTAAATTGGTGCACACCCTAAAATAGCACAGTGGATGGTTATATCAGATTAATTGTGTTTCTTGGCTACTCTCTGCCAAATGAGGAGGTCTTAAAGGGAAATTCACACAGAACTAAGTAAAAACAATCGTTTCTGTCTGTTTAGTTTGTATGTTAATGATCAGTGATTGTGGAGTTATTAACCTTTGTCTGCAGGTTTTACACGCTGCTGATTTGCATTTTTACCCTCATAAAATCTTCATTGCTTCCTGAAACCTTACTGCAAACCTGCATTTTAAAGCAGTGCTCACCTTCTGTTTTTGTTTATGCTGATACTTTATTGATGCCATTTGTAGATTAGACTGAAATATTAACCTAAGATATAATGGATTTTAAAGCTGCAGGCCATTTTAAGTGCATATCCCTAAAGCTTTTCTGACATAATGTGTTTGGAAGCCTTAAAATCTGGACAGTAATTTCAAATTGGGTTTAATCAGCACTTAACAGCAAACTTTAGAATTATAACTCATTCAGATGTTGGAATTTAAATCCTAAGTTAATTTTCCTGCTTTATTTGTCACTGTTGTAAGCATGGTGCACACTCTGTCCTGTTTGCCTGTCTCTTCTTTGTCTTCCTTTTATTTTACCACCTGTTATGTTTTCATCAGCCCAGTCCATTTGCAGGGGGATGGGAGGATGGAGGGAAGGAGGGATGGCAGCATGGATTAACTGTGCTGTGTTGTTGCTGCAGTTCACACATTCCAGCAGGACGATCCGGGCCAACTGCCTCCAACACAGAGGCCTCCTTAACCCCCTTCTGTCCTGTCCTCTGTCCTCTCATCCCTCCATCTCCCTCTGTGTGCCCCTAATCTCTCTTCCATCTCTCTTTACAAAGAAACTTCTGCTACTCTGCCTCCCTTTTTCTCTACTTTGCATCACATCATCCCTCTGCAGACAGCAGCACTGTCAGATGTGTATCATGTTTTATAGGGTGTTTATTGATGTCTGATCAAGGCCAAAGTAAACATGTTTCTTCCCACAAGTGATGCAAAGCATCTCCAGAGGATGATCACTAATAAATACTATATGATGTTTTTCTTCACCTGTTATTGTGTTACCCTCTAGAGGGCAATCTGTGTCATTTCATTAAAAAATGACAGGGCTACAAGGCAGAAATTGTGACCTCCCAGCCTTCTGTTGTCTGGTTGTGTTTAGTGCTTTAGTAATTAATTAAGTGAAGGATTGACTGATCACTAGTAAGTAAATCTGTATCTAATTTAATAATTTTAATCAAAATGAGCAAACATAGCCCAAAAGTCTGTGTTCTCAAATATCAGGATTTATGGCTTTGTATTGTCATACATGATGGCAGACTGGATAAGGTCTTGAAATGGTCGATGGACAAAATAAAAATGATAGCTTCTTTTCTTTTTTTTAAACTTGGGCTTTAAAATGTGTGCCACTCATTCACACACACACACACACACGCACAGTATGTGTAGTGTAGTTATATAACTAACTTGGGGTGTAGTGTCTCACCCAAGGACACTACGGCATATGCAGGGAGCCCTAACCCTGTGATTAGTGACAACAGGGATATTACCAAATAAATAGTGTCCTTCTATCTCATATCACACATATGATTTATCAGTTATTCAAGAAAATAATGACCCAGTCTGATATGCACAGCTCCTAAGTGTCCCCTAAGGAACATTTCTCTAAAATGTAATGCATATGCCTTGAGGCAGTATTTTCTTTTTAGTGCCACATAATGTTTCACTGCGTTTATGTCAAAATGAGTAAGATTCTTTGAGAATTATTTGCACAGAAACACTAGCTTCAGATTAAACCAGGAGCCAGAATCCAGTAAAAGAAATGTTCTGAAATTCTCTAGTAGTTTTAATACATTCCTTGATTTCATTGAGGCTGGCAATTAAAGAATATTATGAGTGATTATTATCATAAAAAAAACTGGCTCCAACATGGCTTAAAGGCTTAAATCATCTTTTATGTCTGGCTTAATCGTTGATTGGTTCTAATATTTTCCATATGGGTCACCAGTTTGCAGAGTAAATGCCACATGTAGAAAATTAGTGTTACTGTTACAACCTTAACTGTTAAGAAACATGAATGTTTCTGTTGATTTTGCAGGGTCGAGTGGAGGTGGAGGCCGGCAATGAGAACATGAAGTTTGAGACTGGACCTTTCTCATACTATGGTGTCATGGCGCTCAGTGCTCCCACACTGGGTGAGTCCAAAACTCATTACTGTGTTTCACACACATTCAAAGGGCATTACTCCAAGATCTTTTACTGCTTTTTTCTGTTAAAAGGGTGCATACAACATGTAGCTTATCATATGCAGTCATGCAGTATATAATAAAATATTAAATACATTTAATAGCTGACTATGTAAAGTTTAGCTTTTGTCTATTAGTTATGAATAAATAACAAGCAAAAACAGCTATAGAGGAAACTGAAACTTTTATAGTGGCAGAAAAGAAAAGGTTAAAGGAGAGTGATCTGCACTAGAATTTAATGGGCTCTTCTTTGGCTTGTGTTCCAAGTCCCCCAGTTTCATTAAATATAGTACGTTATGAAAAAGAAAAAACATTCATACAAATGTCACTGATCAGATTCCTGCACCTTATTCCCGCCTCAGAGAAGGAATGAGCAGTGAAGTATTTAAAAGGAAGTCAACCAGCCCCACCTGGTGCACAATTTGAAACATTACAGTTTGTAACTTCAAAGGACTTATAAAATACAAATGGGTGACAAATTAAAGGAAAATCCCAAACCTTTGAAAACTCAAGAGAGGAGAGCTTTGTGCCACCATGGTTTGGATTACTGCAAATCACTGGCCTTTATCTTATAGTGAAACATTTCTAACCTGATGGGAGTGGTGTCTTTCACGATCATTACACCCCTATCATTAGGACACTAGGGGTCACTGAATGGTTTGAGTATGAAAATTATCTCAACCAGTAAAACAGCTGTAGGAGATTTTGGTCTGAAGTGTTAGACAGTAGTCTCAAATTTGAGAGCCTCCTAGGATCAATAAGGGGTGCACCACTGTGTGCTGATACCAGTGTTTAAATATCACACTTTGGCCAATAGCTGAAATGTTATGCCCACCAAATAGAAATCTTTTATGTAAAAAAACAGTTAACTGACGGTAAGCTCTTTATCACACAATATTTGAACATTTAAGCCAAGCAAAATAAATATCAGGGACTGACATCTATAAATGCCCTCTTATTTGCAGATATTCAGATATCAATAAATAGGGTGACTATTGGCCAATAATAACAATATTTGATTGATATTTGATGCTTCCCTGGAATCAATTCCAAGGTCCAGTGAAACTATTCTGAAAGCATGAAGACAGTTTAAATTGTTTTTCCCTTAATTTTTAACCTCTCTGTATGCCTGGTCATTATAATTAGTGACCTTGGCTGGAGTGAATGTGGATAGCAGCATGTCAGAAACTGTGTGTGGAATTTGGTCTTTGAAGTGAGTTTCTATCACTTTGTAAGTTAAAGCATTGCTGTTTTTTCTGCTGTATGTTTACACATATAAACATGGACACACACACACACACACACACAGTCATAAACGGTTTGTTCTTCAGATGTTTTCATTTTATTCCTATAATTTGTTCATAAACACTTGTGTGCCTCATAGGACTTTACTCAATGCCTCAAATTTGAAAACCAAATCTGAAAGCTAATTGTTTTCCTTACAGGTTGTTCAGCGTGAAATACTTTCCTCTGGTAAATTATGGGTCACGTACTTCATGTAGCTTAAGAGTAGTACAAACATGTAACCCCAGTGTAATGGGTACAGACACTCACGTTTCTAACGTCCCTTCATTCCCCTCCCAGCAGGAACTGTGTCTTCATTTGTACCGTATGCTATCAAAAGTCGAGTGTTCTGCACGTATTCAGGATGAAAAAAAATTATGGTCTGAGTTCACTGAGGCCATGAGGTAGCACGTGCATCAGAAAGGAGAAGTGACTGCAACAGTGATTGTGAAATCTCTTTGACTTTTGAACTCCTTCTCTTCTTTCTGACTCTCTCTCGCAAGCTCACACTTTCAGTTCCTTTAAGACAAAAAAAAAATGTGCTTTTGTTTGTTCTTTCTCTGCCAGTTTCATATATAGTGTCTATTTCTGCTTGTATTCAGCTGTCAGCTTACTTCTCTGCTGTCCACTTGTGCCACTTCAGTCTTTCTATTAATTTCTTTATCTGTTCAGTCTCTGCTGGTCAAATCTCTGTGTGCTCACCTCTTATGCTGGGTTCAGACAAGATATCAGCCTGATAACAGCTCAATCTGACAGATGTGGGATGTTGCATCAAAAAGCTTGACAGTTTATTTTATCCTGTTTAGCAGAGATCTCCAAATAAGACACAATCTCTCCAGACAACTTTCCAGAACCTGGTCTGCATAATCCAGGATAATTGCACTCAATCTAAAATACTGTGAGGCTGAACGGATTCAAACAGAGCTCTCTGAATGTGTTTAGGAGCAGCTGCTGTTGAGGAGAAAAGTAGTATAACAAAAATAAAAGTAAAGTCATAAAACTTAGTTTAAAAAAATGGAACCTTATTTTTTTTTTTCAACTGAAATTCTCTGAAATTGGCATTTAATATTAGACATTTTAGCATAATTGTATTTATCTAGTGGGCCTTAACAGACAAAGTGAAAATAAACTCAACTTAGAGCTCGGACACCTCGTGTCTCAAACAGGAAGTCGAGTATACCAGATCTTGGATTAAAATTTGAGTACATTTATCATGGCACTCAAAAGTATTGATGGCTATTGATTACTGTCAGGTGCCAAAAGTTAGCACCAAATAACTGTCTGGTTAGATTTATAATGCTTTATTATTTAATCAGATTTAATTACTGGTCAAACACATTTGTCTTTTCTAGACTGACTTTTTAGGAAAAGTTCACATACAAAAGATTGTGTTCAGACATTTAAGAAGCTCTATATCTTTTTCTTAAAAAAATAATAAAAATAAAAACCTTTCTTCAAACACAGTGCTGTTTTCATAGTTCTGATATGGCCTAGTATGTAGCAGTACATAACATTTTCCAGATGATAGTACCATAATTGATTCTAATATATAAAAGCTTTTTGGTGCACAAATTGGCTGTGAATAAAAGTTAAGCTCCCCTTCTGTCTGATCACCTTTGCATGTACACTATATGAACAAAAGTACGGGGCCACCTACTCATGACACCTACAGAATACCGCTCACTCACAGGAACCCATGCCATGAAGCTCCTGGTTTACAGTTTTTGTGCTGCTGTTAATGCCAGAGGAAGTTAGGAGCAGTTATTGAGTCAGCAGAGCAGCAGTGCATGGTGACTTTTACACACTATGCGCCTCAGCACTCAGCAATGCTGCTCTGTAACGTGTAATGCTTTGTAGTAATACCACTTCCAGTTGATTGTAGAATATCTAGAAGGGAAGACATTTAACAAACTGATTGTTGCAAATGTTGCATCCTATTACAGAACCACACCAGAATTCAGTGAGCTCTTTAGAACAAGGCAGACTGCATGACTACATGTTTGATTTTATAACCCTGTGGCAACGGGACTGAAAACACGTGAATTCATAGATTAGGAGATATGGCCCAATACTTCTCTCCATATAGTGTATGTCGTGAAAACCCCAGAGCAGTGATTGAGTTTCAGTGTGTTTAACATTTTAAATCGCATATCAAATCACAATGAATGAGAATCTAATCTGATAAAAAAAAAATCTGATTCCTCTTCTGTATTTTCTTTTCTGTTCTATATTCAGAATCAGTGATTTACTCTTTCAAGTGCTTAAGATGGAGAAACGTGTGAAGTGCTTTTTATATTTTCTAATCTTCCTTCCTTTGTCAGCTTCATTCACTCATTTCATCAAATTTCTGATCGATCAGACTTTCAGAAGCAGCTGAGTAACCTGACATGTGGTGATTCTTTCAGTGGAGCAGAATTTCTCCCCGGTTTTGCATGTCCTCGTCCAGAGTGGAAGCAGATGTGTCTCTCTGTCTCTCACTGACTGTCCCTCCCTTCCCTTCATTCCTCTCCCCCCTCTGTCCCTCCTCATCACTCACCTCCTCCTTCCTTCCATCCTTCTCTCCTGTCCTCTCTCAGTGGCTGCACCTCGTCCTCGTCACCTCTCCTTTAAGAGGTTTTCTCTGTTCTCTCGGTTGCCAGGTAAACGCCGGCATGTCTGGGTCCTTTAACACCAAGGACAGATGGGGCACAGGGTGGATGGGTAGAGCTTGAGTGGAGGGGGGCACTAGCTTTGACTCTGTACATGTTGGGTCAATTGAAGCCTGATTACTAAGAGAAGAGAATTTCTCTTGGCAGTGCTCTTTATGGGTTGAAATAATGGATCACAGGTTAGATTTTTATATGCAATTCTATAAGTTTTGCCCGGTGGCTTGATTTACCTGTCCTGACATCACCATTTGAATGCCCTAAGGTGCAGCATGTTGAGGTTTCAGCCCACAAACAGAAGTACAGCACTAGCTTTCTTCTCCACATGATTCAAGGCAGATTTTCCCTTTAAGGATAGCAAAGACTTACAGGATGACAGTTATCTTTTGGCAAAAAAAAACTCTTTGATCAATCAAAACAATCAGTTATAGCAGATCAAACCAAGTTTGCATTTTATTGTTAGAATTTTGGACAGCAAGTAACCAGGAGGAAGCAAGAAGGTGATAAATTAGGGTATTCTTAATGTAGGTCACTCATTGTGTTACTGTGCCAGCATTAATTTAAATTTGCTTTATCAGAAGCAAACTGACTTGTTTAAATTGACTTGTTGCCTGTTTCTCCCTTTGGAAAAATCAGCTAAATCAGAGCTTGACTTATCATCTTTAGAGTATTGTACCTGTTTGGCCAAGAAGTTTAATTCATAAAAAGCACTCTAAAATGTCACAAACTGTAACTCATTTTTAACCCTTAAATATTGGTATTGGCTCTGCCTTAAAAAAAAGTGTCAGTCAAATTCGATTTATAAAGAAATGCTGTATCTAGAAATAAACATTAAGATACTTTGTCACATTTTATTTCCAACTTTAAAATAATTCCAAATTGCCTTCGTTAGTCTAAAGAGTGCCTTTAAGAGTGTTTTCAAGACTATTTTTTGCATAGTTTGCATGGATAACAGCAGAATAAATTGAAGGTCTGTAAGAAAGAGACTTTATCTTTATATGAATGCAAGCACATTAGAGTGAAAAATAACAAGAGACTGCAGTGAAGATGGATGATGGTGATATGGAATAATGTGACTCGGTGGTTAGAGAAAAAAAAGATTTTACTCTGTACAATTAGCTAATTTAGCATATTCATTGGTTCATAGTATCACAGGGGAGATGTGAGGGTGAAACTGGCATCTGTTGTATTTTTGCAAAGTAAGAAAGTTGATCAAAGTATTTATCTGCCAAAAGCCAGCGCAGTTCTTAAACTGACAGGGAACGTGGGGATAACACAATCACATGGTTCATCTAAAATAAAACTCAGAAGGACGGGACATCATGAGATACACAGATGGGACATGAATCCCCTCGGGGGGTTAAGCTGTCTGCTCTTTGCAGAGTCCACTCCTGATGGCTGCATCCTGATAGCTTCAGATGGGTTCTTTTTCTGTTGGCTTCACATCAGTATTTAGGTATAACTGCTAATGCAATTTTTTTTTTTTTTAAAGAAGAGAATGTGGAGCTATTAAGATGCAGCCTGTGATCCTTTTAATTCAGCTCTTTTTTGTTGTCCTTTCCCTGACAATGTCATGAAAACACTAGTTTTAAATAGACTAAACAGTATTGATAGCTGTAATAGAATTTAGTATTTAGTATTTTATTTTATTTATTTATTTTATTTAGTATTTCAGTTCCTAATAAAATCCCAGTTCTGATTCAGTCTTGTAATTACTGTATGAATTAAAATGTGTGTGTGATTAATTAGGTCCCATCACTCATCTACCTTACTGTTAAAAACACTAACTCACTGTGCGAGTACTACATCACAGTTAGAGGGTAGTTCTTTTAAAATCGTCACTAAGTTTTGTTCTTAAAGATCCAGTAGGTGACTTTTTTTTTTAAAGGTTTTGACACTGTCAGTGATACAGAAATGTTTTAAATAATATTAAATATACATAAAAGGGGGGAAAATGCACAAAAGGTTTTGGTGTGACATTTTAAAGGAAAAGGGGAAATGTGTTTTATGAAACTGAAACAGTCAAAGTCTTTCTAGAAGCAAGTCTTGCAATTTGGGACCAAACTGGAGCAAATCAGGATGATTATCTTATAGCCCCTTTCTAAATGAATGGGGAAAAGCCATAACTTTAAATTTAACTTTCACTGAAACACAGTTGTCAGTCAAATCTCATAATAAAGTTTTGCAACTTTATCTCAAAATAAGGTTTAAAACTTTCTTATACTTTTACTACATATGCGCACAGTTTTGTAACTTTACGGCTTCATTAATGACAGTCTAGACTGTGAAGAGCATCTCTGCTCATCTCACCACAGACGCCATACTTATTCACATTTTGGATACAGCAAGCCAAGAAAAAAGTTAAAAAGTACACTTGCCTGCCACCACACTGCTGAAACCGTCGTGAACCTCTGCTGCATGCATGCACCAGCGAAGCAACGTGATTGGCTTATACTTGTCCAGTTTTGGCTTTTGATTGTCTCTTTGTGTGGACGGCCGGGGCTATCGTCATCTTTAGCGCTTGCTGTTTTTAGCCAGCAAAGAGCATATCCTTTAGTTGCAACAAGATGTCTAATTGTATAGAGGTGTATGGGGAAAAATGACCCTACCGTTGCCTTAATTTATAACCTCATTAAACACTTTCCTGATGAGTTTATGGTCTCAGTCACTAGTTTCAAGTCTTTTTAAACACATCATCATGATGGATTTAGAGCAAAATGGACAACAAAACAGGGTGTGCTTTATGATGTCTCTACCTTGAGATGGTTAGATCCACTCCTCCCTTGTTACACTGGGTTTCAAAAAACTAAGGTAGCGCAAGTTGAGGGTTCATAATCAGGACATTACAGACCAATGGAATACGTCACAGGCTGTCTTTTTTGTGTGTGTGGGTTTTTTTTTTTTAATTTTAATGGTCATTTCCACAGCTCTTATTCAGTCATTCCTTTTATCCCCAAAACCATGTTTAACATTCATTTAACATGAATGAAATTCAACACGTATCTTTAATACATCAATTAAAGTCACTTTTTTTTATGTGAAACAAATCATTCATTAATCTAGAGTATAGCGAAGAAAATGGTTTTTCTGTTCAAAACAAGAAACTCAGAGCACCAGAGTGCTAACTTGTGCATGGTTGGGCATTGTGGCTGCATGTTAAGTTGACAGCATCTAACTAAAAGGTTCCCTACTGGATCTTAAAAAGATTAGATTAGATAAATATTGTTTATTCATGAACTGACAAAAACACCACTAACTAGAAAAGTAACCATAGACAACCAGGATTAACTATATAGCTTAATTCCTCAAACGCTAACACACTTGACCTGTCTAGGTAAAACAGTTTCCTATGACTCACTGAGGCCCCCTGCTGGAAGACTCACACCAACTGGTAATAATATACACCTGGTAATGAGTTTGTGTGTGAAGCGTGTGTGATATACATTCAGGAGTATCATTAGTGTGATGCTTTTTGAAATCAGCTGGATGACGTCCATGAATGATATCACTGTGGTTTCATTATGTGCGAGCAGAGGGGGAAAATAACAAGTCTAAGGGAAGTCTCTGGTATTACATGTTATAGTTATCTAGAAACTCACTAGTTAAACTAACAGCTAAGAGTGACTAAGCTGAAAGAGGTACTCACTGTTTTGATATGACTGAAAACTGAAAAACAGGGAATTTCTTATCATGTGTCACTTTTCAGAATACCATGGAGCTTATTATATTTACTTCTATTAGTTGTATGCTCTAAAGTTGAAATAATCAGTCATTTAATCCATTAGTTTATTATTGATTAGCTCTGATTGGAAGTATTTTATGTTTTTGTCAGCTTTATTTCATTCTAAGTTGAACCTCTTTGACTTTTGCGCTAGTAATATCAATATGTCACCATGGTCTCTGTAATTTAATAGTAAGCACGTATGCCACGTTTTAAGGATTAAATATTAATGCATGGTAGATTTACTGATGACGATTGAATGTAGGCTTTTCACCACTTAGTCCGAACACATTAAAGCAAGCAATATTTTTTTGGATAGCACTTTTCAAAGAGTCAGTACTATACAAAAGTGCTTTACGTTAGCCAATCTCCAGCATACAAGACTAGAATTAACAGCAATAGCAAGAGTAAAAGGAACTAGAGACACTAAAATTAAATCAAGCAAAAGTACAAGAAGGAAAAGTGGAATTAAAACCAAAATTTAAAAGGAGGAGGACAACTAAATAAGATAGAATACAGAAACAGAATTAGAATAAAAAGCCTCAGTAAAAATATAAAGCAGATCTAATGTAAACATGTTACCGAAACACCTGTTTCATCAGATATCTCTGATTTTTGTTTTTCTGCTGACAAACATCTCAAATGAAATCATAGAACAGATTATACTGTGTGTGAGCATGTAGGTCACCTACGAGTCAGTGAGCCATTAGTTTTAACAAAAGAGCATGTGATGAGCAAAACTCACCTATGCCCTCACATCAAGAATATTTCAGTGGTGATGTGAGGTAAAAAGTTCAGAGACTGAGAATCACCAGAGTCAGAAACTAATCTAGGTTTGTGTTTGTTGCTTACAAATGTTTGTAGGAGTCTTTCCATTGAATTTATTAAGGTGAAGGAGTTTTGCTCATTTACCTTTGTCGAACAATTTATCTGTTATACATAACTATGAATTATTCTCAACACAGAAGCCTTTCCTCTATCAAAAATTGAATATGGGAAGTTTTATCTAGGAAATTTATAGAATCAGTTCACACAAATTCTAAAAAACCAGCAGTGGTAAGCTAGCCATCTATCCAGATGTGGGCAAGCCCCCTACATTTAACCCCTGGTTACAGCCCTAGCATATGCTGCCATGCCTTGTACTTGATAAATATACTTTGGAATAACATGTATTTATTATGATGCTAACAGTCTGAAAAGTTTTACCTTGTGCTAATATTTTGTTGGCTAACCAGTGAACAGTAAAAGTTGAGGTGTTCAGCAGTTTATTGTCCTTTTTCTTTTTTTTCCCTTTTTTTTTTTACAAGTTCTCACTTGCAAATATGAGTCATATTTCAACACTGCCTTCCTGTACTCAACAAACTTATTTTTAACACATTACAATCTCAAATATTGTTTCCAGCTCTCTTAAGTCACATGTTATATTGGATCCTGCACTGAAAATGAGCAAATGCTCTTGGAAAATCATTGTCATTGTCTCTGGGCATGGCAGGATGCATGTCTTTGCTGTTGTTCTTAGAGTGGATTAAATAACTGAATATTAACTTCCTTTTGTCTCTCTTACTATCATAGATTTAACTTTACATTTGTTTAGGTGTTACTGCTGCTATTTTTTTGCATCCATTACACCTTGTGTGTCACTAATCACTCTCACTCATTCATTATCATTTATATTAACCTGCATTTGAAGCTACACTGCATCTTGTGCCTCCGAGGGTCTTCATTGATCTGTGTTTCCATCACAGAACCATCAAAGGCTTCGAAACAGTATTGTCAAGCCCACCACACGGCTTGGTTGGCTCGATAGGTGTTCAATACACAGCCCTGTGTTTAAATGTGTAACAGGAGCTGGTGCTATTAACCTTTTCTGTATGTGTGTGGGTGTTTGCAGAGTTTCGTTCACCGTCCCATCTCAGCGGGTTGAACCGAACAGCCTCAATGAGCGGAGCCGACCGGATGGAGTCTCTCTCAGTCAGCGGCAGCAACAGTCAACTCAACAACAGCATCCCCACGCAGCAGTACATACCAGACTTCTACGTCCGAGCCCTCACTGACCTGCAGTTTGTCAAGGTTGGTATTCTCCCTCCAAATTAACTATGAAGGCCTTTTTCCACCGCATGAACTTTCTCCAGGGACTAGAAACCTTTAGGGGGAACTTTCCACTGTGAGGACCAGAGTCTAAATTATGTTTTAGAATCTCATCCATTAACCCATCCATTTTCTTAACTACTTAACCAGTTCAGGGTGGGGCAGGAACCTATCCCACTTGTCATAGAGTACATCCTGGAGAGGTTGCCAGTCCATTTCAAGGCTAACACAGAGAGACAGACAAACATTTCAAACAAACAAACACGTGATCAGTTAACCAGGGAAACTCACTGACTTTTTATACATACACACTAATTACAAGCAAACAGATCACAGGTGAGGATGGTTACCTTTAGTAGTCATTTAAACCTGTGTGTGTCAACTTGTGTGTTTATCATGCCAAAACTTCCAGGGTATGTAAACTTTTGATCAGGGTCATTTGGATCGTTTCTGTTGTCATTATGATTTAAAAAGGACAAACACAATAGTTTGATAGTAAATGGCTTCACTCAACCACTAACCATGAGTGAAAGAAAAGTTTTTGTATTATCATTCATATTCTCTGAAAAATGGCCATAAAATCACAAATTCTGCCAGGGTCTGTAAACTTATGAGCACAACTGCAGCACACAAAGGAAATAGTAAGCTTATTTTTAAAAGGAAGTTCCTGGGACAAAACATTCTGAACAGTTTTGGCGGCATTCAGTTTTAAAGTTGCTTCGTAACTGCTGGAAATAAAAATGCACTGGTGTTTGCTAACATTTCATTCTCTCTCATTCCTTCAGATCACGCGAGCTCAGTACCAGAACGGATTGATGGCATCTCGCCTGGACAGCACGCCACAGTCCCCCGAGAGCAGCCACAACACTGTTCATATGGATCAGACACCTCCCGCCACCACCGGTAACACCACCATTATGGACCTGGGAGCAGACTCCACCCCTACAGAGAATGGCCCGGACGAGACGACGCTTCTCCTCCTCAATGAGCAGAACTCACCGCACACAGGCAACCACCACAGCCAGATGGAGAACAGCATCTGACAGCCTCCACTGGTACAGACCCTCCATACTCCTACATTTGCCCACATGCACTACTACACCCAGATGTATGCTGAGGAGGGGAGGATTGTGTTTTTGTGTGTGTGTGTGTGTGTGTGTGTGTGTGTGAGTGGGAATATAGACACATGCCTTGGCGTAGCTGACGAGACCCAAAGAGACAAGCCATGTGCATGCATATTGTTTAAATATGCAAAGATTAAACTAAAGACACACACACACACAGAGCAAACATACACTGATGAGCCAAAATGTTTTTGATGGCACTTAAAGGAGGAACAGGATATTCATGGCCATAATGTTTGGGCTCATCAGTGTACATACACATACCAAAGTGTACCGAGGAAAGTTTTCCACCATAAACAGACCCATCACCACCACTACCGATCAGTGGTAGTTTAGTGACAGTATCACGTTTGTGTTTGCACATGCCTCTTGATCTGAAGGACCTGTTTGTCTGGACTAGAAAGCGCCTCCATTTCTCGTTCAGAGGTATATAATTTTTTTTATTTTATTTTATTTTTGGTCTGTGTGTGAGTGTGTGTGTGTGTGTGTATGTGTGTGTGTTGCTTCTAAATCACTGTCCCTAATCAGAGACTCAGGGAGACTCCGCCCTCCTCCCCACCTCCGGATGTACGTACAACAAGCAAGTGTGGTCGAAGGCTGCAAACCAACCCACCGCCGCATGTGTAGCAACCTGCATCCCCCTCCATACAGCTAAAGGACAAAGACAACCCCAGCATGTCAGCGGAGTTCACACAAAGTAATATGTGTTCCATAGAAATTCATAGTGAGATATTTATTGGGGAATTTTGTGGTTAAATGAGGATGGGGGGGGTGGATTTCTATCTATATATATATATATATCCTCCTTCTTGTTTCCTGCATAGAAACAGTTGGTAGCCCAGAGCCTTTATCCCAGAGTTGTTAGGAGATTTGCCACTGATAGACCACCAGTCTGTATTGTGTACAAGACAATCAACATGAATATTCTGAATGTGTTAAATTAAATGTGTAGGGTACGTTAACTGTGGCTGCCCTGATCTCCAAATGCTGTATCTCTGTGTCACCTTTAATTCTCTTCCTGTGAAGATAGACGTGGCAGTTTTTAGATGAATCACAGAGATAAAGGCGTTCGAGCAAAGAAACTACAAGAGTCCTTTCTTACTTTTTTTTTTTAATAAAGATGGTGGGTAGTCTGTGTCTGTGTGTGAGTTTGTGTGTATGAGACCAAAACTGGCCATCATCTGACTTGGCAGGAGCAGAAACCAAAAGTGAGAAGCTTGATCACCTCCATGACTAGAAAATACTTTAAGAAATCTGAGACTTTATTTATTGAGTTTAATGTCTGTGTATGTGTATATATTTTTGTTGATTTGAGGGGCAGGAAATGTAATTCTATTTTGCCTCTTTTACATGTTAAATGTTCCTTTGCGTTCTGTGGTTATGTTTGGGTTTCCTTTCTTTTTTTTTTCTTCTTTTTTTTTTAAATGTGGGCAAAGGGGATCACTCTAACATAGTGTTTGTATTTGTGTAGCCAAATGCAGCATCAGCCAAATTCTGTCAGATTTTTTTTTTAACAATATTCTTGTATGTCTTATGAATATTATCAGTGTGGCATGCACTCCAGTTATATTTTACTGTACGTTCAGACAAGGTTTTAAAAAGAAAAGAAAAGAAAAATCTGTTCATAAAGCTCATCAGTGTTTTTGTCTTCTGGTGGATTTTTCTTTCCCTAAACTCTAACTGAAGCACAGTGGTGTTTCATAGATTTTTATTTGTATTTTTTTGTGATACTCAGCTGCTTTTAAGACACCCATTGTAGAATTTTATTTCCACACCAACAACTACAAGTACCAGATATTCAGTTTTTGGTACTTTGTATTTATAGACTATGCATAAAAGATGGGCATAACCTTTAGGTTTAAAATATGAACCCAGTGTGGAAGTGCCTTTAACCTGCATTCTTTCTAATGGCCAGCAGGGGGTGACGTCTCTGTTTGCAAAAAAAGTCTAACCGTATAGAAGTTTATGAGGAAACACTTTCCTTTTGAGTTTTTGGTCTCAAGTGCTAGTTTCATTTCTTATTTATTATAATTTGATGTTTATTTAGTAAATTAAGGTCTCATATAGAGTAAAACAGTGGAGTTGCCAGTGCTTGAGCTTGCAGTTCCCTCAGTTTCTCAGTAAAAATCCATCAAGATGCCAACAACTTCAAAACAATAGTCCAAAAATAAATGCATACCTTCATGATAGCTATACCCATCTTTAATGTAAAGTCTATGGTTACAGTGCCCTTACATTTTCTGTCATCTTTGCTACTTAATATGTCTTTACATACAAAGTAGCAAAGATTTTTATACATATTAATTGCAGGTGAAAGAAACAAGTTCCCAACTTCTCTCTAAAAGATATGAACAAGTCTTGTGAGATATGCAGGACACCAGGAGTATGATACAAAGCAAGTTAAAGGAAAGATAATCACAAGCTGGAGTTAATAAAAATTTGTGAAGGTGGATTTTTCTTTTAATATCACTGCTTTTGAGATCAGCAGCATTAACATAACAACCAGCAACACAAGCAGTTCTGCAGTGAATGAAGAGTGTGACATTTTGTAAAATTAGAATTACTATTACTGGTCAGCTGTTCATTACTCACAAACAGCAGCAAACTTCTTTCCCAAAAGAGGAAATTTGAAGCACTTTTACTTCAGCATCAATCTGAAACCAAAGCATGAGAAAGCATTTCTGTTTTCAAATAATGTGGAATTTCTTGTTGTGTTGAAGTCATGTGAATCAGATTTTGGAGTCTTTGTGTTTCTGAAAGTTTAAGTGTCACAGCTGTTGTGGAAAAGGCCAAAGAGGTCAGTACATTTCCAAATCTTCAGCAGGAGCAACACATGAAACTTTTTAGAAACTAAACATTTAAGACGGAGTTCTGAGGTAGTTATTGGTAATTGATTTAATTTTACAAAGATGCACCTAATTTGTTTATAGCTCCTTCTATGTTGCATTTACAGTGAATCCATAAAGCCACAAAACCTTCACAAGCAGAGTTTTTATATCTTTATGATTCAAACAACTTGTCTTTTTCCACACATTTTTACTTCCATGTATAAATGCTGGCACCACATCACCCCAATTTCCACACTTTACAAAGATATGCAGCAGGCAGAACAGACCCAAATTTGTCTGGTTCTGGCCCTTTGGCTCCATGTTTCACACCCATAATTTAAAGACTGGTGCAAATACATGCACTGGCAGGCCATCACAAATGTTCCTGGTCCTAAAGTTGACATTACTCGATATAGGAGGGGCTGCCATAAAGAACTCATGAGTGATTTGTAGTTGCAGCTCAAAGAATAGTTCAATCATGATTTTCTTCGACTGGAAATTACCTCATCATTTGATTCTGAAATCTGCCAAAAATGTGGATCTCAAAAGGCACCAAGGCAGAACTTTATGATAGTGATGCTTTTGTGAGTTTTTACAGGTTTTATAACAGAATACAACAAAGCCAAATTTAAGATAAATAAAACACCATTACTGTCAGTATTGAACAGTAATTTTCCCTGCAATTCTTTTTTTTTCACGTTGGAAAATCTGCAGCATAGACGGTGCCAATAGAGAGGCTGTGGCTTTTGGCTGGCATTTTCTGTAGAAATATTGTATTTAAACAGTTCTTTTACTTTTGGGGAAACATTTCAAGCAGACTGTGAATGTCTTTGTGTGCATGGAAATGCATTTAGAAGATCAAACCTGCTGCTTAAAGGGGTTTTAAATTTGTCTCAATCTTACTGTGCCACTGGACAACACTAATGTCATTAAATGGAGACTGAAGTCACCCATTTTATTCTTGACTTAGCAACTATCCAGATAAGTAGACACCAATTTATATCAAATATTGAAAGAAAACACCAGCCACCCTGAACCCTCTGACCCTTTAATGACAAACCCCAGTGAGTAAACACTAGCTCTTTACATCAGCACCACCGGCTGCTATTTAAATCTTCGTTTCTGAGAAATGTTTCTAATTTTGTCTTTTCAGTAAGAACTCAGAATTTTCTGAGAATTTTCAGAAAATGATGAAGATTCAAACAGTCCAGGGTTTTCTGTGGTTTTAAAACAGAAGCAGTATTTCCCCACAAGACGCAACATTACCATTGTTAACTGCTCAGCAGCTCTGTCACAATGCTGTCATTGACCAGGATTTCATAATCATTTCTTCACTTTGAATTCTTCTAATGAATAATTTTCACTTTCACTCCCAAGTTTGTACAGAAGCCAAAGGATCTCACGCTCATACTGTTGTGTTGCCGTCACTACCTTTTAATGACTGTACTGCTTTTTTTTTTTTCTTGTGTTTATTCTTTTTTTTTTTTTTTTTTTTTTCTCTATATTC
>VUQS01033799.1:0-15973 GCA_015108495.1 Heterochromis multidens
ATATATGTATATATATATATGTATATATATATATGTATATGTATATGTATATGTATATGTATATGTATATGTATATGTATATGTATATATATATGTATATGTATATGTGTATATGTATATGTGTATATGTATATGTGTATATGTATATGTATGTGTATATATATATGTATGTGTATATATATATGTATGTGTATATATATATGTATGTGTATGTGTGTGTATGTGTGTATATGTGTGTATATGTGTGTATATGTGTGTATATGTGTGTATATGTGTGTATATGTGTGTATATGTGTGTATATGTGTGTATATGTGTGTATATGTGTGTATATGTGTATATATGTGTATATATGTGTATATATGTGTATATATGTATATATATGTGTATATATGTATATGTATATATATGTATATGTATATGTATATATATACACACACACACACACACACACACACACACACACACACACACAATATAAAAAATCTTAACTTCTTAACTCTGGCATCACTTGATTTGGGTATTATCAAGTACTAGATACAGAATGAGTTACCCCTCCTGTCTTTGATTTCTCCATTCCCAGCAGAATAATCAAGAGGGTTTGTAGAATTGCAGCTGGTGCTGTCTCCAGCAACGAGTGACAGTGCTGACTGGAGAGCCCATGGTGGGCGACCACAACTGTCAAAAATATAATAGCCCAGCTTTACTCCTGGTAGCAGCATTGTACTATGATTGATTTCTTCCAGCGCAAACACCATAGCATATATGTACTGCAATGGAACGTATTCTAAACTGAGCGGAGGGAGATACAATGAGAAAATATAAGTGAGTGAATTTTGTTGGATTAAGTACAAATCAAGTGGCAAAACATGGCACTTACACTTGTATTATAACAATCATTCCACAGTAATTATAGTAAAGAGAGTTTTACCCAGTGCATGGCTTGTAGTGTGGCAGCTGAATGAAGTCATGGTCTATAGCTGGAGGTTGATGATGAAGAGAAAAAAGACCACCGATGATCACATCTCCATCTTGGAACAGACCCTGGCTACTAGGTGTACCCCAACGAGAACATGTCAACATCTGAACACACAGAAGTCCATCCTGGAGTCCCAGTTCTCTTCCCACAAGCCAAACAAGTAGCAGAGATGGGGAAGACCTGGACCACCCAATGAAGAGCCAGGAGAACCAAGACATAGATGCAGCTGTTCTGGACACTTTAAAATGTACAATACACTCAGTTTGGTTGATTCTCAGTAGTTCATTCAATATCCATAAACAGTAACTGCAATAAAATTATCAGATCAGATTAAAGCCCACAAAGTAGAAAAATGTACAATTTAAAAATGTGTATTTTCATACACCAGATATAACATGAGTTGGCTACTGTGGATACACCCTCCTCCTTGGAATAGATTAACTGCAGATGTGGGCACTTTATATAGATGTAGGGCCTTTTTGTAAGCAAGTGAACATGATATACCCACCCCCAAATCAGTCCTTTCAAGCTGGCACTGATCATTGTGTCTGGAGGTGTGTGTAGGTGCACTTAATACAGTATTTTATTCTCTTTTAAAATTAGTACTTTAATACTTATGCATTGATCATGTAATGTTTTAATATTTGGACTGAAAAGCTCTCTCTGGTGTAATGTAGTTCCCAGTTACTTTAATTGGGGTGTTATGATATAGACATCATGTGTACAAATGCACATACCAAGCAAAACAGGCAAAAGTTTAAGTATGTTTAAGGCTGTCATAAGAGTCACAACTTTGTCCCAAAAATGTAGAAGAATGTTAATTTAACTTTACTGTTAATTTCAAGTCTATAAAAAACTATTCCAGCTAAAAAACTTACACTGTGAATGGAGAGTTTTACCTATCTTTAACATACTCTGTTTCTGATGTTTGAATGGTCATTAGGCAACCTCCTCTAACTTAGCAGGTTTTGTTATCATACACTGTAATCAGTGATCAACGCAAAGTTATGTGGATGTTTTAAACTTTTAAAAGTACAGCGTACTTACGATGTAAGACAGAGAAATATTGTTTTTCCGGAAATTACCATGAAATTACGGAGTATTTAAGATTACTTACTTGCTTACTGGGTATCTCAAAATAAAACTGGAAGTATTTAAAATCCTTAATTTTATTCTAGCATAATACAGTCTGAGAACTTGCATCATATCAAGATATAGTTAATCACACAACCTGTGATGCAACATTTGCACCACTACAAAGGAAAGCAACAACACAACATTGGACAGCTTTCATAATGTTATTTATGACAACATAATGTTGTTTATTTTAATAGGCTGACTTTTTTTTTTAATTGATTCATGCCTAAGTGAACATTTGTGATTTTATATGGCTTAATAAACACTGATAATGGCTAGCAGATAGTGACACTGTCACACCGTTTTAGGATAGTAAATGGTAAATGTAAGTGGAGTGGTACTTATATAGCGCTTTTCTAGTCTACTTGTGGATATGTCACAATTTAGTCAGACAATAAAAGATGACTTTTTTTTAATGTTACAGGTCCAGATAAATAAAATTAATGTATTACAGCTGATAAAATTTTAAAAATTGAATTTCAGTACATTTGCTTTCCTATCTACCCATCAGATGTTTCTTAGTATTTTTCTCAGGCCTCAGAAGAATGATGAAACACTTTGGTGCAAATATGCAGAACAGTAAACCATAGCTAGAGGCAAGGATGGCAAAAATCTCCACAGCAACTGCATATTTTCCAGGAGAACTGACATAGGCAGGAACAAAAGCCACCCAAACAGCACAGAAAATCAGCATACTGAAGGTGATCAATTTGGCTTCATTAAAGTTGTCTGGAAGTTTTCTGGCAAGAAAAGCCAAGAGGAAACTGGTGCAGCCCAGCAGTCCAATGTAGCCCAATACCAGAGAGAAGCCCACCACAGAGGCTGTGGCACACTTCAGGGTAACCTTTAACCCTGGGACATCCAGGTCAGGTTGGGGCACCGGTGGGCTGAATGATAGCCAAATAATGCAGATGATAACCTTGATGGAAAAGCATTGTACAAAGTTAAGTTAATTTCTGTAAATCCTGTAATGTGTAATAATTTATGTTATCAAAAAGTGTTTCTGTAAATCTGACCTGCACACAGGTGAAGAAGCAGATGATTCCTCTCTGTTGACCTGGACCAAACCACTTCATCAAGGCTTCAGCACCAGGCCGAGCTGAGCGAAACGCTGCCAGAACCACAATGGTCTTTACTTTGAGGCAGGAGACACAAAGCACAAAGCTAATCCCAAAAGCTGCCTGCTGGAACAGACAGGACCAGTCTGATGGACGACCAATGAACACCAGCGAGCACAGGAAGCAGAGCTTGAGTGACACAAGAAGCAGGAAGCTCAGCTCTGAATTGTTGGCACGGACCTTAACATGAGAAATGGAATTTCATTATTATTTTTTCCTGTGTCATGTGGATTCTTTCAAATTATTTCTGTGTGCTTAATGTTTGTGAAAATAATTTTCAAAAATGTACAATCTCTCTATCACGCCGATGTGCATTCTCACCATAGGTGTTTGACGATAGTGAAGGAACACCACAAACACAGCTGTTGTCACAGTGACACCAGAAACAGCTACAGCAGTCAGGGTAATTCCTAAGGTTTCATTAAAGGAAAGAAAGTCCAGCTGGCGAGGGATGCAGGCAGTTCTTTCAGCATTAGACCAGAACTCAGATGGACATCGCTCACAGTGAGGGAAACCTGGAAGAAGAAAATAAACACAGTAAAATGTAAATGTGTTGAAACTATTAAAGTCAGGAGGATTATTGTATAATAAAAGACTGCACAATTATTGGAGTACTGAATAGATTAAATGCTTGGAGGGACATTATATCTTCCTCACTAGTTGTATTGCTAATCTCCCCATCAGCACATGGGATACAGTCAAAGCAGCAGACAGGTTCTCCTTTCCTGGTTGCCATCCGTGTACCTGGGGGACAGCTTTTACTGCACACTGAAACAGGCACCTAAACAACAAGTAAAATCGTATTTTCAGGTATATAATGTATTATGACCTATCGTAAACATTTTAATTCTCCTTTTTTAACCACCTGATTGGACCCTGTGCTCCACTGAATAGCTGACTCATTGAGGTGGAGGTCAAACCCATCCACATGGCCAATCATAACAAGTTTTGGTGGGCCCTCAGCAGGGTTCTGCCAATTGACAAGGTCATACTTTGCAGGGATGTCGACCCCTTGGAAATAAAGCTGTTCGCCCTGGGGTGTGGTGAAGTTTACTTTGGCCAGGTGCTCCAAGAGCTGGAAATGTTGAAACAGTAAAAATTCTGTTCAGTATTTTAGTAAAAAATACTAGTCTAATTTTCTGTGACTGCTTAATGTCCCTACTCCAAACATATGTTGTGAAGAACTACATACATGGAAATGTTGGAGTAAACACAATTTTGTTTACCTCTATGGGTTTGATATATGTTGGAAAGGAGCAGGTGGAGTTTTTATTTCCAGGATTGCTGTCTCTTTGTGGGCAGGAGAGAAGGCTGTGAAGGGCATGTGCTGCAGCATAAACTGCAAGGTAGACATTGTATGTCACCCTTAGCTGGGAGGTGTCAGTAAAGTGATTCTGCACTTCCTCCAGGCTCTCTGTACCATGGCAGGGTGGTAAAGAAACTTTTTGAAGTAATCTGTTTGCATACACTTGTGGTGTAGAACCATATGAGGAAACAGATGTGAAACCAGGACTACATTTAAACTCCTTTTCCCATAACTCTCGTAAGAACTCGTCACTGGGACGGTGAGATGGATTCAAACTTCTGATAAAATTTTCAAATCCAGATATAGTTGAATTTCGAATGGCCACACCAAGAACACCAGCTGCCACTTTGCTTGTAACTGGATTTTGGAGCAGATCCCCACTGGTGCTCCAAGCTTCACTGGCAAGAAACTGTCTATCAGTAACCTAGCAAGTAAAAGGACAAAGTTAAAAAAAAAAACGGAGAAATCTGTCACAGGCCTCAGTTCTGTGTTGCATTTTGCATAATCCATAGTGAATTTTATCACAGTTTCTTACATTTAACTTGTCAAGTTGCAGGAACAGTTCCCACACATCTGTATACCAGGTGAAGATTAAAATCACCCTTGCAGTTGAGGCCTGAATTGTGAGTGCTGCTCGTCTGGCGTCACTCACAATATTTTCCCTTTGGAGAGTCTCTACAAATGCCAGGCACACTCCTGCTCCCTGAATCTCTTCCTGAAATACCTGAAATGTACATTAAATAAAACTAAAAATGTTAGATTTGTGTAAAACAGTTATGTAGATTTTTTGCAAAGATAAAATTGCAAAACATTTATCCTGCAACAAATTAACCACCTTTAGTGCAAAATGGCCATAATCATGATCTATTATCACTGCTCCAATCCAGGTCCAATTGAAGTGTATGGCAAGTCTGGCAACAGCCCTGGCTTGATAAATATCACTTGCCATGGTCCTGAAGAAATTAGGAAATTGACTCTTATCACTTAGACAGGGACAGCTAGCTGTGTAACTCAACTGAAAGACAAGAAACACACAACAAAATAACACACATGCAGCAGATATATAGAGATACATAAACTGAAATACAGTAATTTACTACTATATAGCTATGTTGCTAGAGTTATTGCTAGATTATTTTGCAGTAAGAACAGAAACTATAAGTATGTTCTTTTACTTATAAAAATGGGGAAAAGGAGAATGCATAAATGATGCACTATTCATGCACTGAGGTCAATCAGAGTAGGTATAAAAGAGTTAATTTATAGGTTATAGGTTAATTTATAGATTTTAGAAAAGTATATAAATACATAGATATAGAGATTTTATTTATTTATTTAGCGCAACTCACTAAAGGTACAGAGAGTGGCCCCAAAATTCTGGAGAGTATCGGGGCTGTTATAGATGAGGAGCCACCAATGATCAAAGGCACGGGCTTATAACCTGATGACATTACAAGATACAGTGAAATAAAGTTATTGTTTAAATTAAAAAAAATCTTGATTTATTGGTTATTTTAGTTGCTCAATATTAAGTGAGGACATATACTCTAAGGTCCATAGAAAACTAGATTTATTACCTCTTTCTTGTCCATACCCAGATTGCAGGGCTGTTGTGTTACAGTTAGTGCTGTCTCCTCCAACCAGTGACAGTGCTGCCTGCAAATCCCACTGTGGGAGGGCGCAGTTATCATGAATATGGTAGCCTAGTTTTACACCTGGTAGCAAGTTTGTACTATTATTGATTTCCTCCACTGCAAACACCATAGCATAGATGTACTGTAATGGAAGATTCTGCAGCCTGGGAACCCAGGAGAAAAAGAACAAGTAAAATATCAGGAAAAAATATGAAGTTTTGTGAAACTGTTGATCTGTAATAATCTGTAGGTTAATTACTTGGCAATCATCATGATATGACATTATTAACAAGAATGGAAACAATAATTAACTGCATTTGAAATAAAAAAGATAGAAATAATAATAATAAAGCTCATATTCTCGTTTTCAGGTTTGCCAAAATGCATAGGAATTGTACAGTAATAACACTAAAGAATGCATAAAGTTTTACCCAGTGCAAGGTTTGTAGTATGGCAGCTGAGTGAAGTCATGGTTTGTAGCTGGAGGAGTGTAATGAAGATTAAAGAGCCCACCAATAACTAAATCTCCATCTTTAAATAAACCCTGGTCTCCAGGTATACCCCACCGAGAACAGGTCACTGTCTCAACCACCTGCAGCCCCACCTGGAGCCCCAGCTCTCTGCCCCCAAGCCCCACAAGGAGCAGGGATGGCGCAGAGCAGGACCATAGAATGAAGATCCATTTCATCCAAGACATGAACAGAGCTGTTCTGGATGTTTTAAATATGCATATCATGTTAAATAACCTCTCTTTGGCATAACATACATTTATAAGATGTGCAAAAAAAAAAAAAATCTGTATTACTGAGCCTTAATAGTATTAAATTGCTCTTTATGCAGTAAGAAAAACAGTTATTATTTTTCCTAGATTCCTTTACCTGTGAAGGAAAACATTTAAAGACAATATGCATGTGACAACAAATATAGCTTCCACTAATAGCTGGCAAGATATCTGAAGTGACACAGCCCTCTCCTGCTCTGCAAAACAAAGGTGTTGTTCTAGGTATTTATAATAGCACTGAGGGTGATTGGTGTGTGATACAGAAAGTGGAGTTTGTACCCGGAGGGTGGTATCTACAGACACCAACAGATTTTCCTTGGAAACATTTTGTTGATCAGGTTTAGAAGATTTGATTTGAAGTAATTAACAGTGGCAAAATAAATAAATAAATAAATAAAATAAAAACAAAAAACAGGACCACAATTTTTACACAGACAACATCAAATGTATGAAGACATTTTAGAGAATATTTTATAAAATAAATTGTTCAGGGAAGGAGAATGAGTCATACATATACATACAATCAATTCTAAACAAACACATAACATTTTTTGTGTTATGTGCGTTTCATATATGTTTAATTCCTCTAAATCTGGAGATCTAATTGATGGCATGCTTACTTTACATTTCCCAGTTTGTGAAAGAGTCCATCAATACTGCAATTGTGGTAAAGCTTGTTTATGCTGGTTGATGATGTTGTTAAAATTGGCAAGAGTGTTAGTGGAAACCATCTAGTGGAAAGGCCCAAGATCTTCTGAGGACAAATGCTGGGACTTTTGCTACGCCAGTTTTACCAGCCAAATGTAATTCTAACTCACCATTTGCCATTAAACTGGGATGTCCAATGCTTTGCAGAGTGACTGTCATGTCTCCAGAGAATAACAACAGCATATTTGGCCTGCTAAAGCATCAGATTTGCACTGGGCCTCAAACGTGATAGATCTTAACAGAGATAGCCAAAGCAACAAGTTCAGGTCTTCCCCTACACGTGCCACTTAGACAGGCAGATGTGGTATTTTGCCATTTAGAAAGAGGCCATAGTGTTGACACATGTCACCATCTGCCCTTCCAGCTGAAAGTGAGAATTGCAGCTACAATGACTAAGTCTTAGCCCTCCATCCACAATTTTTGCCATCTACTGCTGATACTATCTGTCATAGGACTGCTGCAGCTCTAGTGAGTTTTGCATCCATGAGTTTCTCCAACAGGTACATGGACAGGGATGCCTATTCAATGACAATGGTCTAAAACCAATCTTCCCCTGACCATGTACAGATGCATGCTGTTCACATAAAGCTAATCAGTTATGTATAGATAAATTAACATGTGGTTTGACTCTAAATTAGGAAACAATAGCAATAAAAAAAAATGCACTAGGTTGTACCACCAGAAAGAATAAAATCACATCATAAATTGGTCATTTCCAATATTCGATTGTTCTATTGTGTTCATTTGGGTTTAGGCTGTTTTAAATTAAATCTCAATCAATATATTCCATTGTGAACCACCAATGATTTGTCAGGCTGCTTCTGAGTAGATACTTTTAATTATCTACATGCAGGCAAGTGTGCATACAATGCAGGTTGTGTCATAGCAGTTTGAGTGGTCAGTACGACTAGAAAAGCACTATATAACTGTAATTCCAATCCATTCCAGTGTATAGATGCTTGTTCACATGTACCACATAAGTGATTATCATAATCCAAATGAGCTTGCAGTGTTTATCTGAAAGGCATTACACATAGCTAAGCAAGAAGGATTCACAAAGAAAAAGTCTGATTATATTGTTTGAATTTGATCTATAATTGAAACTTCTTCTTCTTGTTTTATTAGCACATTACGCAGGCAAACCATGTTTTGCATCTTTATAGTTTTTTTTAATTTCCCAAGGAATTAAATCCTATTAAAAGTGTAGTGGCACAGAGTGGAAAATGAAGCTATGAGCACATTTTTAATTTTATTGTGCTGTGTTTCATGATTTTTAAGATAATATGCCACATTATGTAGGCCGCATTTTTTAAAATGATGAACAAATCAAAATAGTTTGGCTATAAATCAGTCTTTGGAAGACCATTGTGCTTATTCATACAGAAATACATCATTTATAATTGGTACATTTCCACAATGATCCAGGATCTGCATGATCCACAACAGAACATGAGTGAAAAGAGGAAGAGAGGCTGCAAAGTCCATGTCACTATGACCCTTTCATTCAGTTTTCAGTGTTTGCCACTGTTAGTAATCAGCTGTGGAAACAGCCTACAGTATGTAAATGTATTTCAGAATCAAATGAAAATAAAAAAATAAAAAATAAAGTGGAACATGACATAGACTTCATGGAGAGAAAGAAATGAGGCTACCTCTACTTCTATTCAGCCTCTAAATGATGCATGTGGGGGGGTGTAGTAGCCATAGATTAAAATGTTATTAAGCTTTTGCTCACTTAGTATTCTCAGTGGACAAAGTGCAATTCAGAATTTCTTAATATTATTAAAAAGACTAATTTTCTTTTCTGTAAGCATGAAAGCATAGATACTGTGGTTTTATGTAAAGTGCACAGGGTCATGGCAACAAATTCAAATGGAAATTGCATGCAGCTTTTCTTCTTGGCTGAAAAACCCTTGAATGGGGAGGAACCTGTTAATGAAAAAGCCGATAGCAATAGCCCCTTGTCCCTGTCTCAGAAATGGCACTGTAAAGATTGCACTCAGAGAGGAAATTATCTGAGAAAGGCCAGCAGAGAGTGCCCTTACTCCACTATACACAAGTAAAGTAGGCTCTCTATTTCTGAAAAACTGATGTGAATAGGTGTACGGTGGTTGATGTACCAACCTCATATCCTTATTGTGTGCCACAAAGAAAAGGGTGACTATCCATTTAAAATGGTTCCTAGGAAGTGTTAGATATAAGTGACTCAAATACACAGACTGTTGGTGAGAGACAGATGCCAGTAGAACAGCAGCTACATCCCTGAATCTTTGTAAATAAGAAAACAGCACAGTTGACCCCAAAACAGCCTATGAAAACAGAACCTGGACTACTCCTGATACTACATTTATAGTAGTATTAACAGCATTACTAAAAGTACAATCCATTAACTTTATTGAATATTGTCAACATGGCTGCCTAAGTACAAATTCATTCGTTTTGCCTCATTGTAAGCACTTCATTATTAATTTTCATTTCCACTGAAACAAATATCTTTAGGCTAAAGAACAGATTGTTTGCATTGTGGTAAGCTTGCTGTATGTAAGCCAAGAGGGAGTTACTGTATATTGCTTTCACAGCAACCAGAAGAATCAGCGCATCAATAAATTGTGTTACACTACCATCTGCTGGCCATTACTTAGTACATGCAGTATAAGCAAAACCTACATACAGTATTATTCCATCTTTAAAGTATATATATATAACATGTGATTAGGAGCTGCCAGGCCTATCGGTTCTCTCTGTATGGAGTGTGTATCTTCCATCTTCAAAGTGTAATGCCACTTTATTTATCTTTCACCAAATTATAGCATAGGTCACCTCAGGGCATCTTTGTGTATTTGAGATCTATCAGCAGTTTGAGTTTTCCTATTTTGTTTAAATGGGTGTATCATGGTTGTGAGAAGTCATCCTGAACTCTCAGTATAATATAAACACAACATACTAGTGAGTTTACAAAAGCAGTCAGTTATCACTGAATTTGAATTAATTTATATTGATGGTATAATGAAAAAAAAAGCATGTTCTGGAACAAAAAAAGAGGAGAGTTTTATTGGGCTTTGGCGCTAGTTTTAATCAAAACACAGAGAAAAAAAGAACAATTAAAACAATAATACAAAACACAATTTAGTCACCATCATGGCACTTCAGTGTGATTGCCTCATGTACCATTGACTGACAGCAGAACACTAGTACCTTTTGTAGCTATTCAGTTGTCAATGAAAGAAAAATGTAATAAAGACTGACAACCTCGCATTCAAGGAAGCAAAAACTATCTAGCCATAAGATGTTTCTTTGTGTTCTTCTCAGGCCTTAAAAGAATGATGAAACATTTGGGGGCAAAAATGCACAGCAGTAAACCATAGCTAGAGGCAAGTATGGCAAAAATTTCCACAGCAACAACATACTTCCCAGGAGAGCTAATGTAAGCAGGCACAAAGGCCACCCAAACAGCACAGAAAATCAGCATGCTGAACGTGATGAGTTTGGCCTCGTTGAAGTTGTCAGGAAGTTTACGAGCAAGAAACGCCAACAGGAGGCAAGTGCAGGCCAGCAGGCCAATGTAACCCAGGACAAGCGAGAAGCCAACCACAGACTCCATGGCACACTCCAAGGTGACCTTTGACCCTTGAAAACCAACATCACTTTGAGGCCTGGGGGGGCTGAGGGACAGCCATATGGCACAGATGATAACCTGTATAAAAAACAAACACGTCTCAAAGTTATTACTATGAAAAAAGCTGCTCATATTTATAAATCAAAGTTTATAATGCAGCATGCCATTTCCATTGTAATTTTACTCCACAGTCGTTGCCCATAGTCTTTTCTCAAGTACCACCAGCAACCAGTAAGTACTTTATTTGTAGTTTATCCAACTATTAAAAAGATTTTAAGCCACTGTACATTAAGTACACTATTACCAAACATTCTCATTGTGTCGTCAATACAACAATATGTGCACCTGTATACAGGTGAAGAAGCAGACGCTTCCTCTCTGTTGGCCAGGGCCAAACCACTTCATCAAAGTTTCGGCACCAGGCCGAGCTGAGCGGAAAACAGCCAGAACCACGATGGTTTTTACCAGGAGGCAAGAAACACAAAGCACAAAGCTGATCCCAAATGCAGCCTGCTGGAACCGACAGGACCAGACTGACGGGCGGCCAATGAACACGAGTGAGCACAGGAAGCAGAGCTTGAGTGACAGAAGAAGCAGGAAGCTCAGCTCTGAATTGTTGGCTCGTACCTGGATATGGCAATAAATAAATATGAAATAATTATTGCATACTTCAAACTTTATCTTACATTATGTCAAGATCTCACCATAGGTGTTTGACGGTAGAAAAGAAACACCACAAACACAGCTGTTGTCACAGTGACACCAGACACAGCTGCTGTTGTGAGAGTAATGCCCAAAGTTTCATTAAAGGAAAGAAAGTCCAGCTGCTGAGGGATGCAGGCGGTTCTTTCAGTGTTGGACCAGAACTCGGATGGACACCGCTCACAGTGAAGTGAATCTGGTAAGGAAGGGAGAGTGAGGAAAAAGAGGAGTTTAAAAAAAGTAATTTTAAAAAAAGTAGAAATGAGCTTAAAGTTGACAGATCAGGGTAAAGACTACCCCAGAACTCTGATGCACAATGTTCACATTTCCTGACCAGTTTTATTGCTAATCTCCCCTTGAGCACATGGGATACAGTCAAAACAGCAGACAGGTTCCCCTTTCCTATCTGCCATCCATGTACCTGGGGGACAGCTTTTACTGCACACTGAATCAGGCACCTAAGCAAAAAAACATACAACATATGACATAATCTTATCAAACCTGACAAGAATAGTACTTTCTGCAGCAAATTTATCAGTAACCTTGAGGCAATTTGTTAATCTGACTACCTGATTAGATCCTGTCCTCCACTGAATAGCTGACTCATTAAGGTGGAGGTCAAAACCATCTACATGACCAACCAAAACAAGTTTTAGTGTCCCCTCAGGTGTGTTCTGCCAGTTGACAAGGTCATACTTTGCTGGAGGGTCACCTCCTTGGAAATAAAGCACTTCTCCTTGTGGTGTTGTGAAATTCACTGTGTTCAAGTGTTGCAATAGCTGAAAGCACCGGATTGAGAATAAACTGTTAATATTTATGAAAACTTTATATAGGTGCTTTTAGGTATTCAACTTATCAAAACCTGAAAGTCAAGCACTTGTGTTTAATTGCTCACACAGTGATAATCATGATCACCTCTATAGCTTTGATGTGTTTTGGAGAGGAGCAAGCAGAGATGTTGTTTCTAGAAGGGATGTCTCTGCTGGGGCAGGAGAGTAGGCTGTGAAGAGCGTGGGCTGCAGCATAAACAGCAAGGTAGACATTATATACCACTCTTAGCTGGGAGATGTCACTAAAGAAATGCTGCACTCCTTTCATGGACTCTGTCCCACTGCAGGGTGGTAGAGAAGCTTTTTTCACACGGGATGAAGTAGAAATATCTGACACATCAGACTCTGTGAGTGGTGAAGAAAAACCTAATAAGAGTGAGGTGTCCACATAACTGCATCCAAACTCCTTTTCCCAAAATTCTCTCAAAAAATCATCATCAGGACGACGAGATGGGTTCAAATTTTTTAGATAATTTTCAAATCCAGGTATTTTTGAACTTCGAATGGCAACACCAAGAACACCACTTGCCACCTTAGAGATGGCAATATCTTGGAGAAGATCATCACTAGTACTCCAAGCTTCACTGGCCAGAAACTGCCTGTCAGTCACCTAAAAAAAACAGGATAGTATGAAAGCTTCCAATAAAAGGAGCAGTGTTTTTATTTTTCAAAACACAAGTTTGTGTTTATTGATGAACTCCTAGTCTAATTACTGTCAGTGTATTTTGCTCACATTTCTCTTGGCAAGTTCCACAAATATTTTCTTTACATCTGTATACCAGCAAAAGATCAGAATCACGGTTGCAGTTGAAGACTGGATGGTGAGCGCCACCCGTCTGGCATCACTCACAATAGTTTCTCTGCTGACAGTCTCGATGAATTCCAAACATACCCTTTTCCCCTTAATCTCTTCCTTAAATACCTGATATATGGAGGTCAAAGCAACCAATATGTTATTTGTATGATACATGAAGAAGACAAAGACTTCGTTCAGCAATTTACAATATAATAGCAAAACATACACCTGTATTGCCATTTGACCATAATCATTGTTTGCAAGCACAGCTCCAATCCAAGTCCAGTTGAGGCGTATGGCCAGTTGCGCCATGGTCCGAGCTTGGTAGATATCACTGGGGATTGTTCTGAAGAAGTTAGGAAAGTTGGACCTGTCACTAAGACAGGGGCAACTAGCCAAGTAGCTGATCTGTGAGCCACACAAATATTTTAACAGTTTGAGTTTTTACAACATTTAAAAATTAGATCAGCTTCTCTATTTTGACTGTGAAATATTTTCAACAGTTTTTTTTTTTCCTGTGATTAAAAACTTACAACTGGTACAGAGAAAGGCCCCAGGTTCCTGGACAGTATTACACCTGTTGTAGATGCGTGACCACCAATGAGTAAAGGAACAGGCTGAACACCTGATGATTAGATAAAGAATTAAATCAAAACAACATTTTTACACAGTCATACACAGTCATGTTAGTTGCTGTTTTTAATAGCAAATATTAACTTCATGATATATCAAGTCAAACCTGCTGTCTCTTCAGGATCTTCATAAGCTTCAGAATAAAGTGTAGAGGCTGTTAAATTGCAGCCGTGTTTGTCTCCTCCAACCAGTGAGAGAGCGCTTTGCAGAGCCCAGGGGTATCTGCCACAGCTATCAAGAATATGATAACCCAATTTTATTCCTGGTAGCAGAGCGCTGTTTTGATTGATTTCCTCCACAGCAAATGCCATAGCATACATATATTTTAATGCCTGTAATTCTAAACTGCAACCACAGGACAAAAAAAAAATCATAGTGAATTAAACAATCTGTGAAAGGTTAGGTTATAGGATATGATTTCATTATATGATATGATGCATATTGCAACAAAGAGACATGTTTTGATTAAGTTTTACCCAGTACAAGGTTCATAATATGGCAGTTTGGTGAAGTCCTGTTCTACAGCTGAAGGTATGTAATGCAAACTAAAGAGTCCACCGATAATCACATCTCCATCCTGGAAGACACCCCTGTTGCTTGGTGCACCCAACTGGGAGCACACTGTCACCTGCACCCCCTGCAGTCCCATTGCTTTGCCCATTATACTGACAAGCAGCAGGGAGAGGGCTGAAGAGAGCCACTTTGTGAGATGCAAGGGGGGGCAAAACATGGAAGCAGCCATTCTGGACATTTCACACATGAATGTCAAAATATGCATGAATCATAACTGCAATAAATCTAATGAGTGTAAAACACAAATCACCTCAAAACAACTTCACCAAACCTGTAAAATAAGTCACAGAAACTGTTGAAAATTTCCAGTTACCAAATAGAATTAATTAAACCCCATATAGCTTCATATCAGTTCTTCAAGAAGTAATGACTTTATAAACAGAAACACGTTTCACCTGGTTAAACATTCCCTGGTATCTCCACCAACACATACCCCCTCCCTCTCTGTACATATGAGGTGTTGATGTGAGTATTTATAACAGGTGGGAAGCATTCTGCAAGGAAGTAAAACTGCTGACTCAAGCAGCAGATAAAAAAAAAAAGTCTCCTCTCCAGAGTAATGGTGGAAAAACACTTGAATGCTAACAAGTGATTAGCATGCAGGAATTTGGAAATGGTGGGCGTGTGTATGCGTTTGCAGTATGTTTCCTGTAAATCTGTGGTTCTAAACTGAGGGTCAGGGACCCCCAGGGGGTTGTGAGTGCTTTATATAAAATAAGTTAATAGAGAAGTGTTGGTGTAGTGAATGTAAATGCTTACATTATGGCTCCATGTAGCCTATAGATAAAAACACTTTTCTGCAATAATGCCCTCTGACTGCACAAATTACCAGAGCAGTCTGACTACAGAGGCATCCAGTGGGAGCACAGATTGTCAAGATCCTGATACTATACTATTCCCCAACTACTTAGAAATGCACTATCATTTTGCTTATGGGGACAGAAATGTATTTTATGTACAAGCTTTATCCAGACTTGTTCTACATCACATCTGATTTATTTTACAGCAAAGAGAAAAAGGAAAACAGACATAGTGATTTTTTCTTTTTTTTTTCTTTTTTTGTTATTTGCAGTGTCCATGGCTCACAAATTTTTAAACTCTCCGTACTTGTTCACAACCCTTAATCATAGTGAAACATACCTGTTAAGATAGCTCCAGAATG
>VUQS01033802.1:0-14327 GCA_015108495.1 Heterochromis multidens
ACAAGTGAGGCCTGCAGTTCTTTAGATGCTGTTCTGGGTTCTTTTGTGATCTCCTGGATGAGTCGTTAATGCGCTCTTGGAGTAATTTTGGTAGGCCGGCCGCTCCTGGGAAGGTTCCTGTTCCAAGTTTTCTCCATTTGTGGATAATGGCTCTCACCTTGGTTCACTGGAGTCCCAAAGCCTTAGAAATGTCTTTGTAACCCTTTCCAGACTGAGAGATGTCAATGTCTTTGTTTCTCAGGTGTTTCTTTAGATCGTGACATGATGTGTTGCTTTTTGAGATATTTTAGCCTGCTTCACTTTGTCAGACAGGTTCTATTTAAGTGATTTCTTGATTCAGCAGGTCTGGCAGTAATCAGGCCTGGGTGTGGCAGTGAAACTGAACTCAGCTTTACAAAAATGTGGTTAATCACAGTTAATTGATGATTTAACAAGAGGGGGCAATTACTGTTTCACACAGGGCCAGGTAGGATTGGATAGTTTTTTTCCCCTTAATAAATGAAATCATCATTTAAAAACTGCATTTTGTATTTACTCAGGTTATCTTTGTGTAATAATAAAATTTGATTGAAGATCTGAAACATGTAAGTGTGACAAATGTGCAACAAAATAAGAAACCAGGAAGAGGGCAAATACTTTTTCACAGCCCTGTAAGTTTTCATCTGTCCGCTCTCATATGTACTAATTTGTTTTCTTGTACACTAAATAAATATTTTGTGTAGAAAATATTTTCCACTTTTAAAAAGCAACAAAGTCCACATTTGGAGGAGTCGGTGGAGACCCCAGTTTGAGTCCTACACATAACACCTTTTTGCATTTCATTTGTTGTATTGTTATTAATTATCATTAAGAATGACTTAGTAAGGTTTAGGCCACTTGGCCATGTTTTGGGTTAAAATACATCGGTTGCCTCTTTTTTTCAAAGCTTCATTTTCTTGTTTGCCATGGTGATGCATCCCCACTTTGACAAAATTCAGTATTAGTATTAGATACACCTCTTGATCTTTGAATTCAGCCCTGTAGTAAGTGTTGCCCAACATAAAAGGTTTTCAGTTTCATTGCCACAGGTGTATGAAATCAAGCACCTAACCATGCAGTCAAATCAGTCTATTTGTGTGTGTTCTTGGACACGAATGACCACTTTTTTTTTTGTGACAGTCAGCAGAACTTTGAAACTAATGGATTTGAAGTAGTTGTCAAATTAAGTGGGGAGTATGTTTTGTGTCTGCAGCACGTATTTAGTCCAGATTCTTGGAAACCACAAAAACAGAGCTTTATTAAAGGGACAACCCACACCGTGACCTTTTTCTAAACCTAACCGAGTCGTTTTTATTGCCTAAATTCAACAAAGTGGTTTTTAATTGTAATTAATAACAAATTTTAAAAAATATACAGATGAAGTTTAAAAAATGTGAAATGTTTCACTCTACCACCAACACTTTCAGTCTCCAAATAGGGACGTTTTCTGCTTTCAGAAGTGGAACATATTCATTTCAAGCACATTACATGGACACAAATCAGAACATATGAAAAACTGTGTTCAGGAACATGAAAAAATATGTGTCCAGAAACACAAATCAGCAGATTAAAAGTCATGACTGTTTCACAAACTGCTGTGAGACTGTTTTGTGGTGCAATGATGCACATGTTGCAGCAACGGTAAGACGGGATGCCTCCACCACTCTAAATGCTTACCTCTTTAAAACTCCAATGATCAAAGTACTTTTTTAACCATTTACATACGTGTATTAACATCAGATGCAACTTCACAATGACTCTATTTTACAGACCAGCGATTATAATTAGCCATTATCAGATTATAGTTATGATCTCACTATTTTTAGAAAGTTTAATTAATAAATTTGCTATTAATTAACAGTGATTACTGTAGGTAAGTGTTGCTCAACATAAAAGGAAAGATAGTAGAAAAAAGTAGCAGATTGCGTGCATCATTTGTGTCATCGTTTGTATATTCTGCATGCACTTTTTTGTACTCTAGTGCACAAATATGAAGCTGCTCTCTCTCTCTTTCTTTTTCCTGTCAGTCAACATGCAGGTTCAAAATAGGACGATTTGACTGGACAGATATTTAAGATTAGGCTACGACTTTACAGCTGAACCCACACACAGTGAGCAGCGGTTGAGTGATTGTTATGTGGAGCTGCCAACACACAGAAACTGCAGCTGTAACCCCGAGAAAAGCCTGAACTCTGGAGCTCCAAAAGCCGGAGCATTTCGCCGCCTGTCTGTCTGTACTTTAAGATAAGAATCACATTCATGGGGTGGGTTTCTGCTCTGCGAAAGGGTGCCAAGAGCCTCAAAGTATGTCGGAAAATGCATGTGATGTACAGTTTACTAACACGGAGCTGCTTTGTCTGTGGGTTTGAAAGTACAGACAGTCTTCAGTCTCTCAGTGCCAGAGTGTGCAAAAAGTTTACGCTTTAACTCTTTTGGTAGCCAGCGAGAGGCCAACGAGGCCACCTGCACAGAAGGTAAATGCAACATGGCGGGATTGTGAAGCTCCCTAGGGATGCTGGGATAGCCACATGGCCCGCCAGATCTGCCAGGGTGGCCCCGGCGACACCCGGCTGGGTGCCGTGCTGGGCGGCACACAGCTAAGCCTGGGGATTAGCTCACGGTGCCACCTATCTGATGAAAGCAGAGCCAATGGGATTGTCTTCCCTCTCTGCGTTTATGACCACCCCCTCCTTCTCGCTCTCTCTCTGCCTCTCTACTATCTCGTTTGCTACTCTCTTTGTTTCTGGCAGCAGTGGAAAGCACATACATGCTACCATGCTGGTAGTAAAATGTACTCTTGGCTCTGATCTCATATTATTTTGGATTGGGAAGTAAAAGCCTGTCCAAGGAAAAGGACATTACCTCCATGCTCCATCTGAAGAGTTGACTTGCCTCATGTGATGTACACCTCCTCTTCCCAAATGATTGATAGCCCACATTTAAAACAGATTATGACATGTTTTAAAGGACAGTCAGTCCATTAAACACCTCACTGATGAGAGGATTGAGAGTTTCAAACTGCATCCTTCGTATCCTTCATAGGCTTTGGTACATCAGGATGAGAGTTTTTAATGTTCCCTCTGCTACAGCCACAGAGTTGATAACAAGAGTCTGTGATTGGTTAAGGGGAGTAGAGCATTGCGCATATCCTCCAGGAAGTTTTCAAACACATCATTTCCTGTATTCTGGTGATCTTGTATCTATTCTACATCAGATTTTTGGTAGAAAAGTCGAGAAGTTAATTGATTCTTTGTGCTGTTCGGCACTTTGTTGTTTTCAAATGTGCTTATAAATGCGTTTGACTTGATTTGACGTTCCCCAGGAAGTTCAGGATTAGCGAATTAGCAGGAAGTAACGATAAAAGAGTCTGGGTGAAAAAGGGAAACCGTTTCACTAAAACAGGCGGACGAGCTCCTATCATCATCTAAAAGAAAGAAACGCAGCAAAACCTAGAAGTTAGTAAAAGAAGAACAAATCATACTACAAACACTACGCGTGTGTCATTTTAGCCCACTGGCAGGTGGTTGCTGGGCAACATGATGATATCACATGTCAGGCATAATTCAAGTTTTGTGAATAGAAATGAGATGTTACTGTTGAGAAATGAAAATTATACACTTTTGTAAGGTATTATAGGCGCATAAATGCTACAATTGGGTCATTTTAACCTGTTAATAGGTGGTTGAGGATGTCATACAAAGTGATAGAAGTTTTGCAGACACATGACCACGTGATGTTAACTTGTCTGCCATTTTGGATGTGTGATAATCATGGTGACATTGTAGGTTCAAGTAGATAAGGTCCCAGTCACACAGGCCTAAAGACATGAGAGGAAAAACGAGTATTCCCCGACCTGTTATGAGTGGTTGCTGGAGGTTGATAGTTGCTGGGTAAATGATTGCTAAAGCCCAGTCACACAGGCCTAAAGAACGGTCAGTGACCCCCCCACCCAACAACAATCTGTTGCAAGGGAAAAACTTGTATTCCCCAGCCGGTTGGCAAAAACGTCCTTGTTATTGCTTTCATTGCTAGCATACTGCTGTGGTTGTAGTTTGAATGGAAGTGACGGACTTGTCTACAAATGCTGTCCAGCTAATCTCCGAGCTGTAGTGAAACTGTGAAAAGTGCGACACAAACTGGAAGTCAAACCTTCTCCATTTTCTGTTTATGTCACACTTTTTCAAGTTGCAGTATTCGATTCAATTCAATTCAGTTATATTTACATAGCGCCAAATCACAACAACAGTCGCCTCAAGGTGCTTTATATTGTAAGATAAAGACCCTACAATAATACAGAGAAAACCCAAACAATCAGACGATCCCCTATGAGCAAGCACTTGGCGACAGTGGGAAGGAAAAACTACCGCTCAGCTGCTAGCTGAGGCGATCACTAGGAGGTTTTTGGTGCAGCACCTTCTTTGCAACTGAGCCAGAACAACATTCACACACTCACACTCCAATAGATGCATCAGGGGGAACTTCAGGGTTCAGTATCTTGCCCAAGGATACTTTGACATGCACACTAGAGGAGCCGGGGATCGAACCTACAACCTTCCAACCTTTTTGAGCCACAGCCACAGTTCACATGTGATGTGCACATGATGTAACATGAGAAACCTCAATAGATAAGAACCTTCAGGGGCCTATGATGTTCCTCTGTGTCAAGTTTGGTTGCTCAACTCCTGATTGTCTAGGAGGAGTTAGCAGACAGACAGAGATTTGGTGCGTTATGGCAAGATGCACTAATTTGCATTTGAATGTCCACCAGACAAAGCAAGCTAACTCCTAAATGTGTATTATGGACATTTTCTTCCCACTACTCTGACAGAACATAAGCAAAAAAAAAAAAAAAAGTTTGTTTGCTCAGGCTAAAGGTTTGCACAAAGAAGAGTTCAGCTTTGCAAAGGAAAAACAAAAGTCACACAAGCTCTGAGTCCTTGTAAACAACTTCCAACTTAGCCTTTAAAAGTCAAACATGCTCACAGCCTCAGTTAGTGTCCCTAATGTAATGACTGCTTTTGTTTTCTGCACTGATGATCGCGCTTAAAGGGTGAATCCGGTCATTTTACACAAAAGCGAATTCATTGGGAGAATTACACACCCTGTGAAAATGGCTCTTCTGAGAAAATAAAAATGGTGATGTCATCGCTGGTATCTCTGCCTTGCGGTGGGATGCTGCTTTTTCTTTTTTACAAGATACGCTGAGTTGTGGAGCTTCAAAGAGGATTTAGTGAAAAGGTGCTCCTTGTGGCATTGTGGAAGTGATTCTGAGTCCAACAGAGGACAAGGCCTAATCCTTGTCTAGCAAACCTGGCTGTTAGTTGCCAGACATGATCACACTTTGACCGTAGAGGTGGTGGATCTTCTTTTTGTCACAGCTATTTCAGTCACTGTTATTTTTTGGATACTGGTTCCCTTTTTTGGTGTCTTGCAACTCGGGTAGAAATCATGGTGCTGTGAGATGTTTTGTAAAATGATTAAAATTCTTGTACCTTTACGTAGATTTTGATGGCAATCATGCTAACTTGTTGAAGGTCGTTTTGTCAGGCGCACTCATTAGTGGTGATGTCTTTCCTTACACCTCACACCTAAACCTCGCCGCCTTTATTCTGTCCACCTTACATCTTCTTCCACTCTTAATTAGCAAAAGTTTGTGTCCTTGTGTCACACGGTTAGATGTTCTGAAGCCATTCTGAGTGACTCAAAGCAGGTTTCCTGTTGATAATAATGAGACATGGAGAGAGATCTCCCCTGTGCTGTATAATGATGTGTCGTTGGTGTCAGGTAAAATGAGGCCACAGATTTGGAGGACACCTCTCACACATATATATATCTTCTCTGTGTTTAGTATTTTGATACCTAATTGAGAAATCGTCCTTCTGCACAAAATTCCTTCTACAAAAAAAATGACAAAATTTATACATTTGCTCTACAATTAAAGATTAATTCCAAAATATCAGCAGGTATCAGCAGTTTGAAGCCTGTGACACCATCTTTGGTTAAAGTGAAACTCACTTCAGATTATGACAGACGTTATTAGGTAGCTGAAGAACCTCCACTATTAAAATAGCTCAGCTTTTGAGGACATAATCACTTATGCGTTTGAAAGTTAAGCTCTTCTCCTTCACCCAGAATAGATATATGACACTTTGTAATGAAACCCTTCAAGTTCCACTCCGAAAATGACCTGCCATTCAAACAAATTAGATCTAAATGAAGCTGCTTGAGTCCGTCCATCCTTCTCCCATGTCATCTCTGCATGAGCCAACATCTCTGATGATCTTTAATTAAAGTGCACATGATCTACTGGATCTACTGTATGTTCATAAAGTCGCTCTCAATCCTGTTGTAGCTGAAGAAGATCAGCCAGGCTGTTAAACTTGCATTAATATCAGGGTTTGCCTTCAAAAGAGCTATTTTTGAGCAATTTTTGACTCCCCCCCCAAAAAAAAACTGTGTGTAACTGCAAAACATATTTGAGCCTTATAATGAAGGTAACACAACATATTAAGTATAAAGTAGTCTATCAACATTACTAATGTAAATAATTAAAATTATCTGGTACTTAAATGTTGCAATTTCATGACAATAATGTCAGTTTTTACTGCATTTATGAAATTATATAATTAAAATTAGGATTAACTATTTACTTTTTTTTACTTTATTACCAACAAAACAGATCAACTGTAGAAGAAGAAAATATATTTTAGCATGTATAGGCCTAATTTGAAAGAGAGCAGCTGTAAGGCTCTGCAGGCCACCGTGAGTCCTACAAGTTTTTGTGGAAATAAGTCAAAGCCATAGTTGTGAGTCAGAAAAGGGTGGAGTGTCCACTCCGGGTTGGCAATGAGTTGCTGCCCCAAGTGGAGAAGTTTAAGAATCTTAAGGTTGTTCACGAGTGACAGTGGAGCAGGAGATTAACAGACAGATTGGAGTGGAGTCTGCTGCACCGGTCTGTTGTTATGAAGAGAGAACTGATTGTGAAACTGGTTGATCTACGTTCCCACCCTCACCTATGGCCACGAGCTCTGGGTACTGACTAAAAAAATGAGATTGCAGATACAAGCGGAGGAAATCAACTATCTCCGAAGGGTGGCTGGCTGAGATCAGCCTTAGAGACAGGATGAGGATCTCATCTTCTGCTTACCCAATTCAGGGTCACGGGGGGACTGGAGCCTATCCCAGCTGCCATAGGGAGAGAAATTGATAAAATCAAATTTTTACAGCTGGAATATGTAAATAATCACTTACAGAAATAATCAGTAAAATTTAAAATGTTAGAAAAAATAACCATCAGTTTTTTCCTTGTTCATGTTCATCAGCCACTGTAGAAATGGGCAAAAGAACCACTTGTGGCTCAGGAACAACAAGTTCAGAACCCCTGGTGTAGACTTAAGGTATTTATGCAAAACGTTTGCATCGAACCTAATCAGCTTTTTGTAGTCAGATTTTGTTCACTGGTTTATTGACTGTCTCACTTTATTTGCAAAATCTTCTCAGAATTGTTTGTGAGCTTTTTGGCTGAAATTATGTAAGACATTCTCAAAAACAATAAAAAATAGACATATACAGAATAAAGAAGAATAGTGTTGCATCATCAGCATAGAAAGGCATAAACAAAATAAACAAACAGTTTATATCTAGTTTCTCCCCTTAATTTGTTTGCTTCATGCACTCTAAATGTAACTTACCATATTAGGTCCAGTATGACCTTTTTACACTTTAAAAAGACCAAATTTGAGCAACCAAATGCTGGAAAACGCATATAATACATTTGACATGCATGCAATTTACTGACTCAAAAGGTTGAACTGTGTGTTTTGTAACTGTTTAAGTTTGTTGCTTTTTCATAATAGATTTTCAGTCTTGTGGCAGACCTTTCTTCATAACATAAATCACCTTCTAAATCTTTCCCCACCGTGTCCTCCTTTCCCATCTCACCCCACCTTCCCTCCCTCATGGAGCAACCTGAGGCCAGGCACAGAGGGAACGGGGCCGCCAAGCACATAGCACATGGCTCTGGGTATGGGGACAACAGAAGTCGAGGTCCCTGCAGGGCCCTTCAGCTCTTACAAGGCTCTACCACCACACACACACACACACACACACACACTCCCCACTCAGCACATACCTCAAGCGTATGGGGAAAGCACACAGTGTCCCCCCTGGGAGAAGTGAGGCGACAGGGACTGCGATTCCTCAGAGCTATACTCCCTTTTTCTCCACCTCTTCTTCTTCTCCTTTCCCTGCAGGCTATGCTCTGCACATGTGATACGACAGACAGCCTCATGCTGCATTACCCATACACCTCTCTGTCCGTGTCTGCCTTGCTTAAAGCCATGTTCACTGATGTAGCATCAAAAGTGGGGCACGAACACAACACTCAGAGACACATGAAAAGGATGGAGATGGTATAAAGCCATCTCTCCTTTATTGTTTGATGAATATTAGATGTCATCTAAAGGTGGAACTTGTATGCTGGGGTAAACCAGGGAAGAAGAGAGATTCAGTTTGAGTGAAAAAGGATCCACGGAGGGAATGACTGTTGGGAAATCTGCCTTTTCCCACCGATGTGGTAGGAAAGGCCTGATTGGAATTTGCCTCTCCACCAAAAAATGAAGAATGGTGGCAGCTCCAAAAAGCTAGCACTGCTCCACAAAATTGCTGGTCCCATTAGCAACATTTTCATTTTCACCCACTCTGAGCAAAAGAGGCCACAATGAGAGTCTTCTTTGTGAAAAGTCAAACCCAACTTCCCCTATGTAAGGCTACGGAAATTTGGGTCACAGTTCAAGACTTCCTGCTACATGCGCCAGTCATTGTTTATGAATGCAGACAATTACAGCTAGCATACGTTTTGGGGTTCTCTGTTTATCTGCATGGAACAAAAGCTTGCTCAAACTTGATTATTCAATAGACCTAAAAATTCAAGAGGACTAAAAATGGAAACCAGGAAGCTTCCACTTCCAAAAATGATGTCCATGGCCTACAGATTTTGGAGATTCATTTGGAGATGGCTCTACTCTAATGCTGTTCTAATGGCAAAGAGGTATGTGAATGTGTGATTGGAGTTTTTATAATCATGCAAATAACAGCCACTGAAGCTGAAGAATGAACCTAAAGTGCCAAAAAACTGCTGTTCCTCTAGTGGCCACTTGAGGCTGTCTACAAAACTGAATCAATCCCCATAGACTCCCATGTTAAAATGTCCATCTTTACAGCAGAAATAAAGAAATAAAACATAGCTCGGGGCTTTGTGGATTGGTTCGCCCTTCATAACAATTGCGCAGGGTTTTGCATTTTTTTTAAAACTCCATTTTTAATTTATTTAGGCTTAAAGTTAGAGGTGTAGCCACTCTGAGTTACAGGCAGCTACAGTAGCTGTCTGCTAGGCTTCAGTGCAGCTAACTGCAGTCACTGATCTGGATCTGTAGATCATGTTTATGCTGTTTGTGCTTTTTGGGGCATTTTAATGGAAGTACTGATAAATGGGATGCCCTGCTGTGTGTCACAGCCCATCCAAGAAGTTTGGGCTTCAATTTAGATTGAACAAAATCTAGTATGCGTTTTGTATGTTACTTGGCACTAGTTAACTGCTGTGTGTGTCTCTGTCTTGCAACCATATCATTTAAGGGTGGAGGACTTATATATATAGTTGTTTCCTTTTTAATCTATTTTAATATCCAAGCCAGCCTAATGTGACATTCACTAAACAGTGGGTTGCTAAAACACTGGTACACATAAAGAAGAGTCATAAAGTCAACAAACTTTGACTGATTTATATATTTATATTTCCAGGACAATACATATCAAAGACAAAGAAATATCACAGACTAAAACATATATGGATTACGAACATAATACTGTGGAAAAAAAGAAACAGGAATGCAAATAAATAACTATAATTTTGCATCTTAATAAAAATAATAATGTGTTTTACTATTTTTTATGGTGGCCCTGAAAGGTCAAACTGACTGCAACTTAAGAAAACGCCAGCAAAAAGAAAAATGCTGCAAAGGCACACAAAACACAGCAGAAGTTGAATAAAACACAATAGAAGTAGAAAAACAACAAAATCTCACAAAACGCAACGGAAATGTTTCTGAGGACACAATAACATGACGTACCAGCTGCGGAAGTGACAGAGACCAAAACATGACTGCACTGAGATGTGCTTAAAAGAAGCAGAGGGTTCATCAAAACTCTGTTTTCGAATTTTCAAATTTACTGTTTCACAAAAAAAAGCAGAAAAATATAGTAAAGCAAATTATTTTTTTATTAGGATGCAAAATTACAGTTATTTACTTGCATTCCTGAATAGAAAACTTTGTTTTAGTGGTTGAATGTTACGCTTGATTAATTTCTGACTTCTTGGAGAAGTCCAGTGTGCCGGCTCAAATTTGGATATTAAAAACGTGAATTTGGTTATAATTTTTAGTTTTAAACAAGTTTTTAACAGATTTACAACATATTTATTTTCTAGTTTTTATAACAAGTGGTCGAATAAATATATAATATCAACAACATACATATAACGTACATGTAATGCCAATGACGCACAAGTACATGTAACATAGACGTAATGCCACCATTCCTTTTGAGATCAGCAAAAAGGAATGGAATGGAAAGTTCTTGCCCTCATAGTTCACTAGGTTTCTACTGTAAATATGCTCAACTACTAAAGCAGAGATATTTTTTTCAGTAATATGATTGGGCTCCAAATGTTGTAAAAGATTGGTGGTATTACCTTTGGTTGCTGAAACTCCTTTTCCCAGTTTTCTTCTTTTTGTTTCATGTCGTTTTTATTAAAGTTAAAAATGTGTCCAAACAGCGGACACTGCATTTTTATTTGGCACAAGCTGTTCAGTTGAACAGTCGGCTCTGCGTTTGAGTTTTCCTCCATGATGCGTCCATGTCGCCGACTGGACGGGGCAGAGTCACATGACAATGCACTTGGTACTGTGTTTTAAAGGGGACAGTACATGCTGGGTGGAGTATTAACAGAATTTAAAAAGAAAAATATTAAATGACCAACATGAGAAGATCACGTCAATTTGAGGTGCTGAATGTCGGTTTTGATTCATTTTCAATGAATTGCCCAGCCCTATTTGTGGTCTCATATACACTTATGTCAATAATAGTTCTCACATGAGGCCAAAGCATCGAAAAGCATCGAAACCCCACAGTATATTGAGCAGAGCAATAAATCATGTTGGTCATGGACACATTTTTCTACTTATAAGACAGAGCTTCTGTGTTGCACTTATTTGAAAAGCAACAAGCCTAATAGAGTTAGGGTAGTTCTCAAAAATCCCAAGGGACACACTATAATTTTTGATAAACATCAGTAAATTAAGCGCTCACAAGGAAGTTCTTCAGACCTTACACTAAAGAGCCAAGTAAAACCTGCATCCTTTTCCGCAACAATCCTGTGTTTTATACCTGCAAGTCAAGCATTTTCATTCTTGTAAAAAGCAAAAAGCAAAAGGCGTATAAATAATTAGATTTTCTGTATATCAAGGAGATGAAAGAGTAGGTAAACTCATTGCTATTAATCCCCAAGTCTTTACAAGTGTGCAACCGACAGTGGCTTTAAAGAGTCTTTAAAGCAGTTTCGCTCACATCCCCGGGGAACTTTAAAGTCACATCAACCGCTGCTTTTATGAGCCCTTCTCAGAACAAAACGGATGACATTGAGCGTGCTAAGATCCAATATTCTCAGAGATGAGTGTACATAAAGACCAATGCTCATCTGCGCCTGCTTATTTGCTCTTACAAGTATTAGTTTTTGTATTAGATTCCCTCGCTCAATATGAGCTCGTTTTGAAGTTAAAGTCTCCACTTTTTAGAAGCAACAAAAGTTGGAACAAAAGCAGAGGGGTGATTATTTTTTTTTTCCTCCCCTACTCAGATCCACAGAGTTCATTAGCTCCCTCATAATGTGCCGATGTGGCGATAAAAAATGTGAACCAACAAAAAGCGCCGAGCCTTTTCCTGACATGCCATTAAACTGTGATGCATTGCCGTTGCTGGGAGTACTCCGTCTAAGTTTTTCCAGTTGAAAGGTCAACGGGTAGACATGACAGCGCTGCGAAATGGTGTGCTGTACGTTTTCTGATTCCCCCTGTAGTTAATATCTGTCATTCTGAGCAAAGGTGGAGATGTTTGATGAATAAAAGCAGCACACGTGGCTTTCCTCCTGCTGCTGTGGAGGGAGGGTTTGGGTTAGCCAGCTTTAATTGACATAACCTGTTTATCTGTAATAGTCCTTGAGCTCCTGTAACCTTACAATAAAACACCCCGCTCATTTTTCTACTATTTTATCTGCAAAACCGAGTTGTTATCACAATATATGAAGCGTCGGCTGGTATCTTCCATCATGACTACTTCTAATGGCTTTTAAAGTAGTTACCTGCGAAGTCCTGACATTTATTACGATCATTTTCGAGGACCGACACGGCACAAAGGTCTGCTTGCTATCAGGAGGCGACATCATTATGAATTATTGTTTGCGGCCAAGGTAGAAAATTGTACTTTGTGGCTCCGTTTTCCCCGTGATAAATCAACCAGTCACTTTTCACATCTTGGACTCTCAAAGCTGCTGAGCGTAGGACTTTTCTGCCCCCATCTCTCTCTCCTCTCACTGTTTACCCATTTTCTTCTCCTTTCTCTGCTGCCGTGAAAAAGCTTCCTGCAGGTCGCTTACTGCTACTGCTGCTGCTGCTGCTGCTACTTTCTGCAGATCTTTGCTCATTCCTGATTATTAGAGACTTTTCAAATGTTTATCCTAACAGCCAGGAAGGGAAAAAAACACACGAGCGACAGGAAAATAACTAGACAAAGAGAGGCTGTATTTGTCAGTCACTATCTGATGGCTGTTAACACGCTTCCTGGACTGTCTGTCAGCTTTGGGAGAATGAGAGGTGAAGCAGCACAACTTTATCCACCGGCTACATCTCCTCTGCTAAAGTAATCCTCTGTGTGGCAGCAGCGAGATAAGGCCTGTACACTCGCTCACAGTCTCAGTGAAGCAGAGTCCAAGTCGGAGTCGGGGTAAACTGAGGTGATCATTGCTCACCGGGAGGAGCTGGAGTCTCCGAGTAGTACACTGATCTTCTGTCAGAGCCAGGGTCATGGAGCCGGGGGAAAGAGAGATGTCCCAGAGAGGAAGAAGAAGAAAGGAGCAGTAAAAGAGTCAGACCAAAGAGAAGAGAGTGGCTTGGCAAAGTGTTATATTTGGACTTTTCACTGTATTTTGCATCAGGAAGACTTGTGTTGCAAGTTGTTAAGACTTGATTATGCTGTGAGAGTGAGTTGGTTGTTACTGCAGTGACTTATCACTCGTTACTAAACTGTACGACTTAATTTTACTTTTAGCTGTAAAAATTTAGGGCAAAGTGAAGTGCCAGTGCTGGTTTGTATGCTGATAGTCAAGTATAACACCATCAAAAGTAACTATAATCACATTAAAATTATCTGTAACTCAGTACTATAGCTCATTACTGTATTACAGTACTGTGTATAAGTCTTGAGCCAACCCACTTTTTTATATGTTGCTAGGAAAATAGGAAACGTGCAAACACACATGTAAATACAGTATATAAGTCAAAAACAGAGTTTGTACAATTCTAACAAGCTTGAAAGTCAATATTTGGTATGACCACCTTTATTCTTCAACACAGTCTGAACTCTCTTAGGCAAGTTTTCTTCTCATTTCTTTAAGTAGGCTTCAGGAATAGTTCTCCAGGCTTGTTGAAGGACATTCAAAGCTCTTCTTTGGATGTTGGCTGCCTTTTGTTCTGTTCTCTGTCAACATGATCCCACACTGCTTCAATAATGTTGAGGTCCGGGCTCTGGGGAGGCCAATCCATGACTGATAGTGTTCCACTGTGTGTTTTTCTATCCAGGTATGTTTTTACTGCATTGGCAGTGTGTTTGGGATCATTGTCATGCTGAAAAAAGCTGCTGCCAATCAGATGCTTTCCAGATGGTATTACATGGTGGATCAAAATCTGATGGTACTTTTCTGTGTTCATAATTCATCAATTTTGACAAGAACTCCAACACCACTGACTGAAATGCAGCCCCAAACCATGACAGAGCCTCCACCGTGTTTTACAGATGGCTGTAGACACTCAGTGTTGTACCTCTCTTCTGACCTCCTCTTTACATATTGACAATGATTTGAACCAAAAATGTCAAACTTCGATTTATCACAAGACCTGTTGCCACTGATTTTCAGTCCAGTTCTTGAGTAATCTGGCATACCTCAGCCTTTTCTCCCTGCTTCCCTTCCTTAAGAATGGCTT
>VUQS01033803.1:17914-28781 GCA_015108495.1 Heterochromis multidens
CATGAGGGGTCCCCCCCCCCCCCCCCCTCTGTCGGCACAGCACTCAGTGCTTTGGTGTGACACAGTTTGGCTTGAACATTACACCCTGTGCCATCCCACTCAGAGGGTCTGTGTGTCCATGCATTTTAAGCAGATACATTCTTCCATCTCTGGGTTTATGTAAACAGATTCAAGCTTAATTTGTAATAAAGAAAACTCACTTGTAGGGTGCTCGGATATGCAAAATGAATTGAATTGTGACCTAGGATCCAATCAGCATGTTGTGTGCCATAATGCTAACTGTATTTCCTCTCCTCATTTGTGCTTGCCTGTTTCTCTCTCACTAATGCTGCGTTGTTGCTGTTACACTAACCAGGAATCTGCATTGGGACTCTGACCCGTCCACTCTTCAACTTCACTCTGATTCTGAGCTGGGGTACTGGACACTCTCTTCTCTCCTTTCCTGGTCATTTTCCCTTCTCTCAATCTATGGCATGATTACTTTGTCTTTCAAAGTCATTATTAAGTTAAGACAGAAAACCGTGTAGTGATGCATGCAGGACTGGTGAGGCAAAACCTTTTAATTATTTACATAGTTTTTTAAACTAATCTGAAGTCTTTGCCATCCCATAAAAGACTAATTTACTTACTTTAATCAGCACAAGATCCGACTTGCAAGGAGGTGAGAGTGGTTACAGATGTAGCACTGTTTTGAATGTTTTTGTCTTTATTGTTGTTTCACAGTGATGTTGTGCAAAGTTTGAGTTGTTCTTTCCTTTTAGGCGTGTAACTCCAAAACTGGGAATGGCCAAAGTCACACAAGTGGACTTCCCACCACGTGAAACTGTGTCCTACACGAAAGAGACCCAGACCATTACTCAGACGAAAGAAGGTGACATGAAATGTTGTAGGTTAACCTTGAAAAACAAAGTTTTGTATGTGTAAGTACATAACTGTGTGCTTGCATAGGGGTATATCACTTTTTAGAGAATTCTTCTTAATATGGTCTCTCTGAGAGCGGAAGTAAACAAGTGCAAGAGATTTTATTTTACTGAGATGAAAGTAAAGGAAAAATGAGGCCCAGGAAACATAAGAAGTCAGGGTAGGGATTAGATTCTGACAAGCTCTGCTCCTCTGAAGCTTCCAGCCAACGCTGCTTTGGTATAATTAATGAGCAGGATGAGAAGTCCTGTGACAGGAAGGAGAAATGAGATTGGAAGGGAAGATATGAAATGCTGTGCATAAGACTGCTTATTCCCACTGAAGCATGTCAATATGTATGTAATTGCTGCACTGAAGCTTTCATGTGGTTGGACAAAGAGAATATTTGGGTTTTTACTAAAATCCACATGGTGGACACATGTTCCATCAAATATGCAATATTCTTTTGGTCATGCTTCTTGTTCTTGGTTGATTTTTCTAATGACTGATGGTGAGTAATATGCTCGACTGAAATCCTGATTAGGGTAGTTGTCTTCTACCTCCACTCATCTAACACATGTTTTCAAGCATCCCTGAAAGCCTGGTTAGATTTTAAACAGTGTTGGTTGTGTGGTCTAATCAGGTGATGTGTAGAAAATTCTGAGTTGGCGTGCAGCTCGAGTAAGATAAAATTGTGTGATTTTGTGGAAAACTACAAGCAGAACTAGTGAAGGATGAAGAGCATCCCAGTGTTCCTCATTGCTCTTTACGCCGGACTCTACTGGGCATTGTAAAACTGTGTTAAACAACGATGGTTTCTGCCAGCTGTTCAACACGGGGCCCCCTTCCCCTCTCTGCCACTATGTAATCATTTCATCAACTCCCTCGCTTCCCTGTCTTCTCCCTTCACCGAACAGGCACATAACAAAACACACTCAGTGACATTGTGCATTTTCACACCATCACTTCTGGCACTCGATGAGACGGCATCCCCTTCCCAGCTTGCTCCCCTTGGCGCATTTTTGATGTGTGGGGTGGCGTCAGGCCTGGTTTCTGATTGAGCGATTTATCATGTTGTCAAAAGGAGGCAACGCCGCAGCACTCTCAAGGTCAGCAGGCGGTGGCATTAGAGGGGAGCGGCTGCCATGCCCTGGCTGCTCCAAACTGAGGGTTCCCATAGTGTCAGCGAGACACCTCAGAAAAAGGAGTAAAAGATTGAAGATTTTAAAATCACCTGCCCCATTGACACAAAGAATATCCTCTGAATAGTGGAGAAGAAGCTGTCCACATTTTTAAATTGTTTGTTGGTAATGGGGACAGTATTATATCACTCTATATCACCACGATAAACTGGATCTGTGTATTCTCAGATACCTGTGCTTGTTTAAGGATCACTTCCATATATTTATATTTAATATTCTCTTACCAATAATCCCGATGCTAAGATTTAAGTTGGGAGTGACCAGCAGGGACAGGATTAGAAATGAGTAGTTTGGAGGGACAGCTCAGGTTGAGCAGTTTGGAGACGTGCAGTGGAGGCATAGTGGATATATTGGACAAAGGATGCTGAAGATGGAGCTGCCAGGCAGGTGGAATAGAGGAAGACCACAGAGAAGATTCATGGATGTAGTGAAGGAAGGCATGCAGAGAAGAGGATGCAAAGGATAGGGTGAGATGGAGGCAGGTGATCCATTATGGTGACCCCGAAAGGGAGCAGCCAAAGAAGATTTTAATTAATCCCTGTTTTTAACAATTAAACAATATTACAGTACAGTGCAAACATTTTAAGGCATACTGGCTGTTGAGATTCTTATTCATTACACAGTACCTTTAGGAAAACATCTGGTTGGCTCCCAGTTGCATGTTTCTGCATCACAGCAACCCCAAACACACAGCTACACTATTCTATCGTCTATGACAATGAACCATGTAACTGATCAGGCACCAACAGAGAGCTGATTTCAGCATTGTGGGGTCAGTCTGAGATTACATGAGAAAGCAGTGACACACTAAATCCACTAAAGAACAGTGGCAAGCTCTCCAAGATGCTTGAACCAAACTACCTGCCAAACACCTAAAAAACCCCCCCAAAAAACAAGTGCACATACAACAAGTGGAAAGGACACAGAAATTATATCATTTGTTTTGTTTTTGTTTTTCTACTTAAAAAATGATGATCATATTATTTTTGAAAGCACTGTCTTTCCACATTCATCACCCAAAGCTTGGTGCACTGGAGATGAATTTTTCCATCTTTAGGTTGTTTCAGAAATTTTGTTAGTTTAAGCCATTAGATTGGTGAATATGCCACCACTGCAGGATTCCCAGATTGCACTAGTAGGTAATATGCAGCATCAGTATGCACTCCTCAACAAGAGGCTGTAATTATGGCATAAGATATTGTTGAAGGTTGGAGGTTTGGGAGTATGTGTGGGGTGGAGGGGGAGGGCTGGACTGATTCATCTAGTACAGCATTTCAAAAAGGCTCGTCAGGAATATAAGTATGTAGAGCAGTTTAGTAAATCTAATATTTAATTGAATGTGATTGTTTTAATCACGCTGAATTCAGAGGCAGGTCAAAACTTTTAATCACAAAAGCCCTTAATGGCCTTCTTGTTTGAAGTGCCACTTGTAATTGTGGTCAGCTTTTATGTACTTGATGATTAGTACCCTTAAATATCTGTTGTATCCTTCTCTCATACAGTAGCTAATCATTCAGAATAAAAAAATATAGTAAATTCTCCTTTTTTTTCCAGCATATGATTTCAGCATTTATGCGATTTGGTTTTTGTTACTGTTCATGTAATTGGGTTTGCTGATGTCTTTATTTGCTACACTCCTACACGCAACTGCACACTTTTTTAAATTTTGGAAATGCTTTTTGTACGCTGGTGCTAGAAGTGGTCTGTTTCAGGATACAAGAAATTATAGTTTGCATGTACATGTGAATTGGTGGAAATTTGTCTTCTATGGTTTCATTATTGGGCTTCATGTTGCACATGCTGAAGTCAGAGCCTTGGTCTGTCTGCATATAGAAAGTGGATGCCACCTGCAATGTCATCTACTTTTATAGTTGTTCATCACTGGCCACACGCCATGTTTGCATTAATATATTGTCTATTGAGGAAGACTTGTGATTACTCCCCCACCACCACTACATACAAAAAAAAAAAAAAGGGCTTTTATTTCTTAAGTGGTACAAAAGCCATAATTGGGCCTGCTTTGCTGCTTTGAGAGGAGGTGTCGGCGTATGGGACATTGCTGATCCGGGTGAATTCTGTTAAATGCAACCCACCCACCCTTGCTACTCCCCCTCTCCCCCCTCACACACATCCCCAGTGGGGTCACCAGGATCACTAGCTTTTCTCCAAATGGCCATTTTGGCTGGCAGGTGCATTATACCCTTTATTTTCAGATTGTCTATCCGCTCCTAATGCCTGGCAGGTTGATTGCTCTGGCTGCCTCACCAGGGAAAGGGCTGACGAGCACGGCCGGGACTAGCTGAAAGACAGTGATTACTGTTTTCCTTTAAGCCTGATTGAGGCCCTTGAAAGGAAAGATTTTAACCTTCTCCTGTTGGTTGCAGAGTATGGCCGCACATTGAAATGGCTTGTGTCATCAACCCAGTTCTGTAAACTCATCAGTGCACCCGGTAACCTTCGTCCCCAAACCCCCATCTGAGAAAGGGGATAAATCACTTTATGGACAAAGTGACAGATGACATTATCATTTAGATTATCTCAGTAGGAAGGAAATTCTGGCGTGTGGTTCTGTCATCTTAGATTAACTATAAGGTTCATACAAAGATAAACGCCTGTAGGAACCAGGCGAGTCTTTCCACTTTCCTCATGAATCTGTTTTGTCCTTTTGCTATTATTTTTTAAGCATAGTCTATATACCATCTCTAGGAGATGTGTTTGGAAAAGATGTGTTCATCTTCTTTGAGGTAGAGCTGGTGTGCAGTTTGCCAGCTGGTGTGGCCTGTATTTTGTCGTACATTCTCTGGGGTTGAATAGGAGTTGCAGGACCTCCTGCTAGGATGGTAATTGCACAGGCTTGCTGTTCAGGGAGAAGCTTGTCTCGGGGCAGCCATGCGGAAAACCTCTGTGCCATCCCCATGCCACCTCTGAAGAGCTCAAGACAATCCCAGCATCACCATCTGCTTTTGCACCATGCCGTCATCTGGCCAGTCCAATGGGACGGGCCTGGGCAGCTGCTCCACACCCTCTGCCCCGTGGCCTAGAAGGGGGCAACCTGCTACTGGGACACAGAGGAAACAGCTACACTGACAGCTAGACTCTCTATTGAATGGCTAGGGTCTCATTAACAGTTGGGAAAGACAGGGGTCCCTATGACAACAAGACACCCGCTGCGCTGTGTCCCTTTAATACAAATGACAAACTTCCCTGCTTTACTAGAGGGAAGTTCTTTTTGAAAGGAGACATTGTGCTGACAAACCAAACAAATGCAAGGCAGAGATACAAAATCAGTCTATTGCTGTGCCTATAATCACTGGGTGGAGCTTTTCTTGAAAGAGGGAAATAATGAACGTGGAAAATGTAGTGACCAAAAGGTATGAAATGTCTGTGTGGAAGCATAATCATTCATTTTGTTAAAGTTGTTTATTTGAATTTGATTTTTATCCTTGTTAGCATTTGAAATTTAGAGAAAACCAATATCATAACCGTACTCATCTGCTGTTTCTTACACAGGTTATGTTGATTGAGAGTTATTTTCTAATGTTTAATACAGTTCACTTTTTCATCAACAGAGGAAGAAGAAGAGGAAGAAAGTGCTCCACCTCAGCCAGTAGTTGAGACTCAAGCTGAGAAAGAGGACCAGAAGGAGGAGGAGGAAGGTATTGCACAGTGATGATAATTGAGATTCTCTGCTGAAATTGAGGCAGCTTAGTTCTTCTAGGAATTTAACACTTAAAATATGTAAGAGTTACAGATCATTTATATAATTGAGGGGATCAGATTGCATATAATAATGGCCACTAGCAGCAGGGATCTTCACAACATTTCACTGTTTGTGTTTCTTTGTTCAGCACCCCCCCACGAGCTGACAGAGGAAGAAAAACTCCAGATCCTGCACTCAGAGGAGTTTGCAGATTTCTTCGACCACAGCACTCGCATTATTGAGCGGGCTCTATCCGAGCACGTGGACCTCTTCTTTGACTACAGCGGCCGTGACCTCGAAGAGAAGGAGGGGTAATTATTGGGCAGCTAGTGTTTTTAAAACTTGTAATTGGTTTCTGGAGAAGTGCTTTTTATTGATTTTTGGTGCTTTGTTTTTCCGCAGTGAAATTCAGGCTGGAGCAAAGCTCTTGCTTAACAGGCAGTTTGTGGATGAGCGCTGGTCCAAACATCGTGTTGTCACCTGCCTGGATTGGTCACCCCAGGTCATTTTTCTTAACAACTTTTTCATGATGAACTCAACTAGAGCCTGACTGATAGTGGATTTTTGGGTGGTTATTCTTTATGTGTTTACACATATATACATACAGTATGCTCACAGTTATATTGAAAGCACAAAATGAGTTGATCATTATTAACTTCCACAAACAAGTTGGCAACTCACCGTTGTGGGTACTGCCTGATTATGCTCTACCATCTGCTCAGCTCGGATGCATACTCTGCTGCATCTGCTGCAGACAGTATAATGTCCTGTTTTTTTTAAAAAAAAAACCTAAAAGATTTCCATAATGGTGAGTATTGGCCGACAAGTAGAGTCTGGCTCTAAAACCACCATATTAACACATCTCCATGAGCCAATCATAAATCATCTGCTAATCCTAATCCTTGTGTTTTTGTGCTGGAATTCTACTAAGAGCATAATTGTTTTGTAATTGCCTGTTTAAACAACTTAGATTTGCACAGCCATAATGCTTTATGATTACATAGCTTGAGTTTGACAGCATTTTCTTTCAGCCTCAACTCCCTCAGGAAAAGTAAGTTATGTCCCATACAAATTGTCACTTAGTTGGAGGCCGTAATGATTTGTTTCCTCTGGTGTCTAAGGTCATTTAATGCGTAATTGTGGAATGACTTGTGACAGTGATTGAACACCAACTCTTTGTTCACTGTATTTTCTTGCTCGGAGCAGTAACCACACCCTTGTAATGTAAAATGATGTATCCACTATACTTAAATTTAAGTATTAAAAGCAGCAGAGGTTAATCGTTTGTCAACATCTGGATAGTGTTTCTGTAGTCTGTGTTTTTTAAATTCACTGGGATGGGTTTGTATTTTATGGGATCCTCACTGAGCTGCTGAGTCTGCTTCTGTGTTCTTTTAAGCCCTTGCAGAACTGTAGCATTTAGTTAAAATTATGCAAAGGAATAAAAACATCATTTACCAAAGTTCTTCGGGGGGTAGGGTGATTTAAATGAGCCATAACTCTTGGAGGAAAGGGTTAGTCATTCTTGAAGGCTTTCAGCAGCACCACTCGGGGCAGGCAAGGCTTTTCCACTTGGAGCCAAGCCTGGGGGCATGTCTGCCTGTCTCCCTCTGACATTCACTCAGTCTGATATTTTTTTTTTCTGCCTCCAGTATCCTGAACTCCTGGTTGCTTCATACAACAACAATGAGGATGCTCCTCATGAGCCAGATGGTGTGGCTTTGGTGTGGAACATGAAGTACAAGAAAACTACACCGGAGTACGTCTTCCACTGTCAGGTACTAAGAGCAGCTTTAACTTTCCTCCCTTTTGCTAACATAACCCAACACCCTCATGGATGGCTTCTTCCATGACAAACATGGAACATGGCCAGCCATCCTGCCCCACTCACCCTCCTGCCTCCTCCTCTGCTCCCATACCACTCTTACCCTCATCCACATTGTGAGTTCACAGTACTGGCATCCACCTCCACCACATCTACGCACAAACACATGTTCGTGAGGCGCCTGAGAAGACCTGTGGTGCAGGAGTCGGGTGGAATCTGAGCACCGCGGCAGGATTAAGTGTGTGGGGCAGGGCTGGTTATCATGTGCATCTAAACAAGGGCCCTGTGTTCAGACAAGCTAGCTGGGAGACCAGTTGAGCTCCTCTGCTCTGCCCAGCCTTATTACAATGCTTGCCCTGAGGCTCCTTCACCAAGACAAGTTGAGTAGAACCACATGTTTTTGCCTCCAGAGCGGATGTAAATGCAGGCATGTTGCTCAGATGAATAAAACTGAACAGAAGTGTTAACGCAGTTTTCTTTTTGCCTCCAAGTCAGCTCATCTATGCATCACAATTTTTACCAACACAGGCTTCTGGAAAAAAAGAAGTTTTAAGGTGGGGCGATGAGCGTGTGTAGTCCACCTAAACCATAATCCAAAAATATATACTGATCTTATCGGCCAGCCTTGAGGTCTGTTTATTTACACTGTGAGAACTGAGTTATGCAAGATGTGTTTGGTTGTACTTTGGCAAAGAGAGAACATGCAAAGACTTTTCTTTAGTTTTTGAGATGAAGCCGAAGAAGATGAAAGCTTCAGACTGAAGTCTGTGTTTTCCATGTTCATATTATTGCATCTTTGAAGATTTCAAGTGCTACTGATTCAAATCTTTGCAGTATTTTACAGCCATTTAGCCACACATAGGTTTGACTTGTGGTTGATAATATCAGTGGAAAATATCCGAGTTATTTTGACTTTAATTTGTATTTCCAATTCAGCAAAAAGGCTTAAAATAATTTAATTTGCTCTCAATTAAATGAAGCTTTTTCAGTCTAAAATATACAGCTCTTACAGCAAGCACCTAAAACAGCTCAGAAAATCTTTAATTTTGTAAGAATTCAAATATTACAGGTAAAATTTAGCATCAATACAAAAATCACCCAGTAGCATAAAATCCCAGTGTGCTCGCTGTGGCCTCTTAATGTTGCAGGACTTGTTGCTTCCATTTTGTTTTCAGCCCTTCAGTCTTGGGATAGTTTCCTTGAAACAATGGAAACGACTGACAAGTCCTCACTGCTGTATGTTTCCATTGGCTGCTACTCTATGAAGAATCCTTCCCTTCTCACAACTGTGTTACAGTGCTATTACCTAACCATAAATAATGAGCTGTGTTTTCCTCTTTTGGGGTCATTTGGTGCCCTTGGTCAATAGTGTCACTGTTTGTTGCAATAACAACAGTGTCAACAGTAGTGTCACCGCTTGCTATCTTGGAAACGTCTGACTGTGTCTAGGGTAAATTGGCTAATTGTTTAGATTTATTCTTAAAGAGAAGGAGCCGAACTAAGACTGGACTAATAATAATAACAGTAATTGTAACAGGAGCTGCACAGTGGTGCAGTGGTTAGCACCATCACCTCACAGCAGGAAGGTCTTGGGTTCAAATCCACCGGCTGCCTGGGCCTCATGTGGAGCCCGCCTGCTCTCCCTGTGCCTGCATGGTTTCCATCCAGGTACTCCAGCTTTGTCCCACAGCCCAAAGACATGCTTGCTAGGTTAATTGGTGATTCTAATTGGTGCTGGCTGCACCTTGCCTTTTATCCCATGACAGCTGGGAGAGGCTTCAGCCCACCCCACAACTGGATAAATGGTAACGACAGTGCAATGGAAAAAATGGAATAATAATAATAACTTGAACAGTTTTATACTTTATATGTAGCACTTAAAGTTACAAACTGCTTTGATCACCACTGTGATCCCAACAGGACTGCTCCACACTTTAGAGGCTGCAGTGGCAAAAGCCCGGTCACCTTTGTTTACTAGCCGAGACTTCAGAAAAAACCAGCAGCGCTCCAGTCACAGATCTAAGTTTAAGAGGTTAACAAGTCCTAAATATAATTTCAAGCAGGGCCATTTTATGATTTTAACAGTCATCAGTAAAATTTTTAAATCAGTGCAAGCTAACAAGCGGTCAGTATAGTTTGGCAGTAAGTTAATATCTGTTAGTGTCAGTTGAAAGTCCAGGACCACTGTAGAGTTGGTGAAGTGAGCTCTGACTGAAATAAAGTGCATTACATTATTCCAGGTGAGAGAACAATAAATCTGTCTGTAACCCTGTGTAAATCAATTACAGAAAGATTTTCTTTGATCTGGGAAAAAAAAGACCATTACTGATATTTTTTTTTTTACCACAGACCTTCACAGTTTCTTTGTAAACTGACTTCAGGATGTGAATTGTTAGATTAAATGTGGCACGATGGTGGACTGCGGCTGTCTCACTATATATCTGTATTTCTTTCTTTGCCCAACCCTTCTTACACTCTTTCCTTCATTACGACAGTCTGCTGTTATGTCGGCGGCGTTTGCCAAGTTCCACCCTAACGTTGTGGTGGGGGGCACGTACTCAGGGCAGATTGTGCTGTGGGACAACAGGAGCAACAAGAGGACCCCTGTGCAGAGGACTCCCCTGTCAGCAGCAGCACATACGGTACAGTAAACATGTGACACAGTGGGCGTATGCTTCATTTGTATTTTGCCAAAAGGTACAGGTTCACCGTCACTGTCTTTGCAGCACCCGGTGTATTGCGTGAGTGTGGTTGGCACCCAGAATGCCCACAACCTGATTAGCATCTCCACTGATGGCAAGATGTGCTCCTGGAGTCTGGACATGCTCTCTCAGCCTCAGGTAATGTATAACACAGGGCAGATGCTAGATTGGATCAATTGAATGGGTGCTCTGCTGTGAAGAAGTTAAAGTGTTAACCATAAAAATATGTTTTTATGATGATAATACATCAGATTTTAGAGAAGAGAGTTTTTCTGTTGCCTTCTTTCCCTTTCATATTGCCCACATGCTTCCTGTCCTTCGCATTCGTGTTAAATGTCAGACATTTTGGCTGGACTCCTTCCTTTTCACATTCCAGTTTGGTATTTCCCTCGACTTTACCCTTATTTTTTTCTACAGCTCATTTTTCACTTTGAAGGAAATTATTCTTGCTAGCTGTGTCATTTCATCCCTGCCGCCAAGCCCTCAATGTCAAACTGATTTTTTTTTTTTTTTTTTTTTTTTTTTTTATCTATGTTTT
>VUQS01033812.1:0-12574 GCA_015108495.1 Heterochromis multidens
AATTCAAATTCAAATTCAAATTTTATTTGTCACATACACAATCATACACAGTACGACATGCAGTGAAATGCTTATTGCTGTGCAATGCCCGACCATTAAAATACAACAGTAAACTAAAATTAAAAATTAAGTATAAAATTAAAAAGGTGTGCAAATCAGCAGTGTGCAGATTGACAGTGAACAGTCAAAAACAGTTATTGAGGTATATTATTGAAGTACATTATTTGTTATTAAGTGCATGTACAGTGATGTGATATGAGAGAGACCAGATCAGAAGTACATTATTGTTGTTGTTATTAAGTGCATGTGCAATGGTGTGTAGAGATATGTAGAAGGACCAGTCCTACACCTGGTTCAGGGCCCCAATAGCCTGGGGGAAGAAGCTCCTCCTCATTCTCTCTGTGTTGGCCTTAAGGGAGCGGAAGCGCTTCCCTGACCTCAACAGTGAGAAGAGTCCATTGTTGGGATGGGACGAGGCATATTAGTTATTCACTGTGAATTGAGAAGCTAATTTTAAAGAGCAAGAAAATAACCAGAACTAGAAAAACCGAATAACCAGCTGCTTAGAGTGTTTTTTAAGTGCAACCAAACACTGAATGAGCAAGTCTTAAATCTGACTGAAAAGCTAAGCTGTAGTGATTTGTCAGTCGTAAGGTAGCTACACTCTAAAGCAGGAATGGGGAATTAATTTTCCCAAGGGGCCGCATAATAAACTGGGACTGTTGTGGAGGGCTGCACCAACAAGCTTATAAAGAGATACAATTAATACTGAGCAGAGTTGAGTTCAGCTTATTGGTGCGGCCCTCCACAGTATTGAAGAAGACTCCAAATAGCACCTGACACCTTAAATTCAGGAAATATGTTTATGCCATGCATACCAGCAAAAACTTTCCTAAACTCACTGACCTTAAATTGTCAGGCGTGCCTGTGAAAATTTGTTTGTGTTTGTTTCTACTTCACTCTTCCACACAATGGCATGAAAAAAATCTTGCTGACAGTTAAAATCTGCCTTGATGCAGACCTGATGTAGCATCTGTCTGCACACCTGTCACCAGCATTTAGTCTTTATTACACACATTCACATGCAGCTGAAAATCACTGCTACACTATTGAGCCGGTGCCACACACACGCATGTATTAACACTTATGCACACACAAAAACAAGTAAACATGAGCGTGGTTTATTAACTGGGTGGGCGATGTAATGTTTCCTCTGTCTGGACCATATTAGATACATCAATCAGTCCAATGTAAAAAGTTGGGCAGCTGTAATAATTCGATTGGATTTGTTATGGACATAGGAAATGGACTGGCTTCCTGGCACAACCAGCCCACCACTTTTCAGATCAGGACACAAAAACTGCATAGTGTCACCCAAATGAACCAAAAAAAAAAAGAAGTGAGGAGGATAGGGAAATTACTTAACTAGCCAATTTCCACACATAGCCTTGAACAAGTGATTTTTACACTATGTCTGTGCAGGAAGCATAGTAGACACAACACATGAGGGGAGCAGTAGTATATTCTGCTCCATTTCTGTCTATACAGGATGTATTCAGGTGACGTACATTTTGGCAGGTCTCAAAAGCCATCACACAATCTTCACAGGTATGAGCATCAAGAGGTTGAATATATACCTGAAACTTAAAAAATACTAATATACAATGAATGCAAGAGCAGTTACATAGCCTAGTTAGACAGCTGGATTGATGAAATAGGATGTGTTCTTTGGACAGGCGTGAGATGGTGACAGAAAAATAAGGTTGCAACTCCTTCTTTGTAGACAAAACGTTATTAGTTATTAGTGTCATGCTACACCTAGGATTCAGGTCAAATGAACCTCACAGTAATATGTTTAGTTGGTTCTCAAGGGGTTACACCTCCTGAGGTTGGGATTTGTCAGTAAAAAACATATTAGCTATGACACAAATTTTTAAAAATTAACAATTTGTCTGACTTGTGAATATGTTAATCCGTCTACAAGTCACACCAGTTTTTCAAACTCAAAGACATTGCAGGGATTAAAGACAATGATACTCAAAGTGAGATTCCAGTTGTATCAACAGCTACAAGACCCCGTAGGTTTTTTATGATCTCTTTGGAGAGTGTGAAGTGACAAATATGCCCATTACTGAGACTCTAATGCCGTTTCATTACCTCTGCCCACTTTCTGGTGTGATGCTTACTCAGCTCTGACTGTTGTTTGCAGTCTGTTACACATACAGTTGAGTCAATTTAGAGTAAACTCTTGGGGAATTTAAGCTTTTCCTTCATTAGGTTAGGAACATGTATTATGTGTCAGTCTGGGGTAGTCGCAGGTTGCAACAGAAAGGCAGGAAGGCAAACATAGATAGTTTACGCTGAAGTGCTGTCTAGGGGTGCTTGGATTAGTATACAACACCATACCTGTTGGAGAAGACTTTGCTGTAATTGTACACTTGGATCTCTAGCATTTCATTTCCATCCAGCCTACTGGCAATGGGCCATCGAAATGTCTGAAAAAGAGAGAATATGAAGGGTTAAAAAATGGTCAGGTTGCAGCTAATGATTACATTCAGCACTGATTATTGGGATTATATGCTAATGCAACTGATTATATGGACGGAGCATGTTAACAGCCTGGTACAGGGTTTTGGCCTCAAGGGATAGATTCACCTATCATAGCAATTGTACAGTGGGTGGGTTTTTTCATAACTCATTTGGATACTTATAAGACAGATGCGCTGACACTGTACAGTGCAACATGTAGCAGCTGCCTGTTAGGTCTCACCTCTGCAAATTCTAGTAACTGAACTGGACTGTTGGCAGGGCTTACTGACAGTGCAGCGCTGTTACTTTTTGGAGCATTTTAATAGAATTTCTTTTTCACGACTGTGGTTTATGAATGCAGCTTGACAACCAAGCTTGTAAAACCCATAGCTGACAATTCACCACTCCAATCTCTCCTCCAAATATGGCTCCATAAAAAAAAACAGGACATAGTGGTGCGATTGTTTGCACTGTTGCCTCACAGCAAGAAGGTTCCTGGTTTGAACTGCTGGGGCCTCTCTGTGCGGAGTTTGCATGTTCTTCTTGTACCTGTATGGGTTTGTTTTCTGAGTAGACTGTCTTCCTCCCATTCCTTACATGAATCTAAGATTGATAAAGTGCTTAAAGTATATAAATTAAAGCACTGTGGGAATGTATGGTTAAATGTGACTTGCAGTCTAAAGTGCTTTGAGTGGTCTGTAAGACTAAAAAAGCACTATGTAAATGCCAGGCCACATCCATCACATTAGTTCAACACCCAAAGATATAGAATTTACAACTATAACTTTCCTTTCATTTGATTTCTGTACTTTTATTGTAATTATTCAGCTATATATTTATTTTACTCAATTCTTCATTAGCGTTGGTTTCAAGTTGTATTGCAATAATTTGTCAACTCTTTGAAATACAAAAACTATTACATACTCAGAAACTAGAACAAACAAATGTTTGTCATTTTGTTGATGATGATTTAAATGATAAATCAATTTTCAACACTCTTCCAGAATTATTTCTGTCAATTGATTAATTTATCCACCAGCTAACTGTTTACAAAATAAACTTCTCAATGTGTACGCTTAAGGTAAAATACCCAGTAGTTTCATGAATACAGAGGTATGACAACAATATCTATCTTCTTATCTAAGTATATGCAAAAAAAAAAAAAGTCACTCAAAGTCCAGGACTACATCCAAGGCCCTATGTCAGCATACAGTACATCCCTTACTCTGCAGTATCCTTGGGTTTTTTCTAAGAATCACAACCAGCTATAGAGGTGCTGTTCTGGAGGGAATAATTTTTTTTTAATGTTTTATTCATCACACTAAACATCTCCAGGTTATATTGCACCAACCAAGATTATTGATAACATTTTTTTGCACAAGTCAAAACAAGAAAAAGCAGGAGCTGAGCAAAAATGCAATACATTTTTGAAGATGTATTTGCTATCCTTGTGAAAAAAAGCCCGAATGTGAGGATAGCTCTGAGGGACAACCCTTCATTAAATTCATCAATTTCAGTTTATTTCAATTCATGTACCTCTGACAAGAAATGCTTCCAAAGATTGAAGCTTATTTTAAATCCTTTGTCTTTACTGGATGGATGAGGGTGGTTAGATCCTCTTAGATCCTTCTTTACATCAACATTACATTTCTCTTGAAGGGCCTGTTAAGTGTGAATTATATTGTTATATAAGTTGAGACTTAATTTCAACTCACTAAATAGATAGATGAGTTGTAATCACTTTATTTAAATCACAAAAGACAGTAAATGTTGTCTACGTGCCATTAATACTACAATTATACTTTAGTGATTGACAGTAGTCTGTTTATATCACATAGTCTAGTCCAGTTTGACTGGCTATGTCTCTAATGAGATTCAATTCTGCTGCTTCCACACTCATCTAGGTGGCTGATCTTTTAAGAAGTAATTGTATTATTGTATAACATATGGTAGTTTTTAAAACACACACTTTGTGCAACTAAAATTAAAAAAAACTATTACTACCAACAAGTATCCAAAGCTTGTTTAAAGCGAGTGACTGCTATTTGATTTGAGAGGATGAATGTTAATGAAATGTCAAGTCAAGACTGTCTGCAGTCATATGAAAAAGAAAGTTCTCATAGTATTTAGAGCAATCCTGTGAAACATTAAGTACACCTCATGATTCAGTAGCTTGTAGAACCACTTTTAGCAGCAATAACTTGAAGTAATAATTTTCTGTACAGTCTCTCACATGGTTGTGCAGGAATTTTGGCCTGCTCTTCTTTACAGCTTCAGTTCATTGAAGTTTGCAGGCATTCATTTATGCAAAGCACCCTTAAAGTCCCACCACAGCATTTCAATTGAGTTGAGGTCTGGACTTTGACTGAGCCATTGCAACACCTTGATTCTTTTCTTTTCCACCCATTCTTTTTGTTGCCATGCTTGGGATCATTGTCCCATTGCATGACTCAGTTTTGGCCAAGATTTGGCTGTCAGACAGATGGCCTCACAGTTGACTGTAGAATACTTTGGTATACAGAGGAATTCATGGCCAAGTCAGTAACTGCAAGATGGCTGTGCCTGCCCTTGGGATAAATTTGTTGGAATATCCATACCTGGGAAGATTATAACATTGTGTTAACACACAACTGAATGCTCCAGTCCAACAAACTGCCAACACTTCTGGTTTTATAGAGGTAGTTACACCTGCTGATTATCAGTTAATCAAGTGCATTTGAATAGCAGCACCTGGCTGCTACTTACTCTCTTAACTAGAAGCAGTAAGGGTGTACTTAGTTTTTCACAGGACTGCAAGTATTTTTCTGTTAAAAAAGATTAATTTATGAAGCAGTTGTAGGGGAGAATTAAAAATGTAAACCAAACTATGCAGTAAGTTTGGAAGAGAAAAATAAAACGTACTAAATAAAACTTTGTAGTCATGGCACGTGAGCATTAGTTTGTGTTGTCTGATGATCTGATGTTATTTTTTCAGGCCAAATAGGTCTTATATTGTAAAATAGGCAGGCCCATCTGTGGGATACTTTCTTCTTTGGTTCTGCTGGGTTTATTTTAATTTTTCGTTTATTTTTACTTTTATTTTATCAATTATTACTTATGTAACCATTTATATAACAAAATAATTTACTTTTTTTCTGAAAATATTCCACAGTTTGTAAAAATGAAAATAAGCTTGAACAACCTTCTTCCCTTTTTAAACCGCTAATTAGAGCTAACTTCAGCGAGGAAATATATCTAAAAACTCCCTTCAGGTTTGTTGCTACTGGCATTACATTGGAAGAGTGAATTACTTACATTAATTAAGCCCCATACTAAAGGGACTCACTTGTGGTTAGTGAGGGACTCGAGAATTATAAAACATTTAGTATTTAGCATTATAAGGAAAATATGAAAGATGTGATAAAAGCACTAAGCAATTCCTATTTACAGCCTCCATTACAAATATTAACATGTACATTAATAAAGTATGACATCCAATTGTGATATATTACTCAGTTCACCTGCGTTCATTAACTATGACAGGTTGAGACAAGAAAAGAAATACAGGTATTTGTAAAGGTTAGCCCCATCATACATTCAGGTGTTGATTCACATTCAGTAAATCACCTCTGAGCCGCATGCTGTACAATATCATGCGAAAAAGGCTTTACAAGGGCAGAGTGATAAAGGTTGCACAGGTGATTTAAAACTCATTCACCCCCTGCTGATATGAGCCTCTCACTCAGGAGAACACTGCAGGCTGTCAGACAAGAGCTCCATCAAGACCATCCCATTAGCGAATCCTGTGGCTTCCACCTGGTACTGTTAGAGTTGCCTTCAAGGATCTGTGGCCATGCGTGTAAGTGTGCATTACCATCAGTCCATGTATACTCTGCCTTCAGGATCTGCAGTCTGTGTTTTCTCCTCCCAGGTTTCAGCCAGAAGAAGCTAGTACTGCTGCCTCTTTGCCTCTTTGCCTCTTTGCCCCCCCCCACAAACACACAAACACCCCCCACACACCACCCTCACAGCCTGAAAACATCCTAAAGTGACAGTCCTAGTCTAAGGTAGTGGCTAATACAGCCGTACCACATCTAATTTAATACTAAATCTCCTCCAGCATGTTTGAACAGCCGAGAGTGAGAAAAGGAGGCCCCAGCATGGTGTTAATGGTGCACAAATGACAGCACACACAGCTAATAGAGGAAACAATGCCTAATATACACATACTAGTGCATAACACACACTTCAGCTCAAATGATACACACAGTGTGATTAGGCATTGTTTATCCAACACCAGGGAAATTGGGCAGCCATATTAATTTCAGAAGAGTCAGAGAACCACAAATTTGAATAAGTGAATGCATACACAATACCAACACATATATTATATATCTAAGTACTTGTAAACATTTCCCTTTTTCCTACTTTTTTCTACATACACCACCTTTAAGCTTCTGTTTATAGCATTGCTGTGTCTATTATGTGTGTTGTGTTGCTTTGCTATAATATTCAGAGCAACTTGTAACACACAAACAGGAATCCACAACAAGAAAGCTTAAGCAGTTTATGCTGCCTAAGGCTTTTGTAGCCACCGTGACGGACAAAACGCTTACAGTGGTTTAAATACCTGCACATGACAGATAAATAAAATGAGAGCAGAGAATCCATTAGGTGGGAAAGTGGAAAGGCTTGGTGAGCTTCAATTGTAAACAGGTTTAAGCAAAGTCTTCTCAGAAGAAAGTGATTTCTGGTTGTGCTATGCAACATCAAGCTCCAAAACATTTTTGCAGTTTTACATAAGCCAATCCATACTTTTTATTTTATGAAATAATGGGTGAGCAAAAATCAAGGTTAAAATATATATAAAAAAATAATATTTTGATGTTACAGATTATATTTTTTGTGCTTCTCCCTGCTAGGTAGACTGCCTGCTCACTCAGTTGAAATGTTCTTTACTTAGATCTATTTATTTGTTTAAAAGGTAGAAAAGCCATGAATAAAAAAACATGATTATGTGACAGTGGTGATTTAGCCAAATGTTTACTTTTTACTTTTTCAGCCTGAGGGCTACATAAGGTTAAAAAAAAAAATATTTAGAAGCAGCCATCAGAAGATGGGCACACTGTGGTCATAAAGGGATGGACATGGCCAACAACAATACTCAGGTAGGCTATGGCAGTTAAGTGATGCTCAATTGGTACTAAGGGGTCCAAAGTGTGCCAAGAAAATACACCATACACCATCCTACACCATTACACCATCACCACCAGCCTGAACTGTTGATACAAGGTAGGAGGGATCCATGCTTTCATGTTGCTTATGCCAAATTTTGGTCCTACCATCCAAATGTCACAGCAGAATTCAAGACTCATCAGACCAGGCAACATTTTTCCAATCTTCTATTGTCCAATATTTGTAGCCTTCCTATCCGATCAAAGCAGTCTGGCCATTCTTCTCTGACCTCTGGCATCAACAAGGCATTTTCACATAGAGAACTGCCGTTCACTGGATATTTTCTTTTTTTCTGATCACTCTGTAAAATCTAGAGATGGTTGTCTGGGAAAATCCCAGCAGATCATCAGTTTCTGAAATGCTCAGACCAGCCCATCTAACAGCAACAACTATGCGACATCCACTGTCACTTAAATCACCTTTTTTCCCATTTCTGATGCTCAGTTTGAACTTCAGCAGTTTGTTATTAGATCAGCTGTACCTAATGAAGTGGATGGTGAGTGTATAAAACTGCTCTTAAAAAGTGAAGACTTTTTTGACAGAGAAAGAAGAGGCAACAACGTTAAGATAAAGTGAACCTCCTGGCAAATATCCCACAGATGGTAGCCCATTCTTTAGAGTTTGATATGACCTTCAGGCTACAGATGGAAGTGGAAAAACTGATGGACTATGTGATCATAATAATACAGTGGTGACAAAATCAATACTTTCTGTACTGGAAAAACAAAGCACACTCTCTTTGGGAAAGTTTTCTTCTCTAAAACGATTCACTTTCTTGACCTAGAGTAGATGCTTTGTGATTTTAAAAAAGTGTCTTGTTCATTACTAATGGTAAACTCTTATAAGTAACAGGGACCAAGCTTTCGGAAATACTCTCAAGGTTTTTATTTGTGCCCCTGGTATTTCTTATCTGATCTAACTGACTTTTCATGGACCAGTAAAAAAAGCTCATCATAAAGTCTCCAATTCTGTGTTCCTCACTTCCTTATTTACTCTACAGATGCCAGAGGGGTTTGCCACTTGAACGTGAACATTTGTCATTGTGGGGTGCGTGCACAAATAATTAATGCTGCTGTTGTTGACAGTGACTGAGGACAATATCAGTAGCAGTCCCTCAATAGTCCATTATATTTTTTTGTATATTGAAGAGCACCCTTATCATATGCCTTTTAACATAACTTTTGACATTCTGCACAGGTGCCTGTCATACATTTGTTTTTGCTAAAAATAATAATAATAAAGATGGCTTAATTCATTTTAGTTACTCTAACTTCACGGATCAGGTGGTACGATTGCTGGCTCACAGTTGATTTAGACTTCTGCATTTAATCTATGCCACAGGTACGTCTTAACCAGAAACCCCTCTGAAACCTTACAACACAACCTACGCTGTAACCTGATGTACACCTCCCCGGAAATTTAATGCCACGGCGACACAGCCTGCAACTATTGTGATTGGCCTATTCAGTACCACCGATTCCTCCGCTGCATTTATGGCAATTTTTTCACTGCAATTTTTGAATGGACCAGTGAGAGAATAACAGTCATAGCTTGAACATAAAGAGTAATAGTCTCAATGTAACAGATGTCAGCAAATTCCTGAAGGGAGATTGCCGAACCTATCGGTATGGACGTGAGGCAATGTACAAAGAAGTGGAAGTACTTGAGGGACAAATATGTTTGCCTTAGAGAAATAGAGAAAAACAAACAGAACAGAAACCTTCACCAAAGAGAGGCTAGGAGGAAAAAAAAAAAGTCCCAGGACTTTGTTTCCATCATGGCTGGCACTGCAAGGTAATTAACACCACGCACAGGCACATGAATACTGGCATACAGCGTCGGCCACTTAAAGACTCAGCACAGAAGTCTAAATCAACTGTCACTGCCACACTGTCATGGCATTTGGGACATTTGAATAGAGCATAGCCATCATTCATTTTATTCTTAACACTTGTTATTTTCCGACTATGAGAAGATAAAAAGAGCCTTTTCACAGCATTTTCAGAAGACATTTGGAGTTCTCAAAGCAGGAAAAGAACATTTGAAAATAACACATCTCTGTGAGCTACAATGATGTATGCACAAATGCACAAAACACCACAGCCCTCAGTTTGGCCTGCCTAAAGGGAATACAGCCATCATGAATACTATTAATTCACCCTATACTATGGCCTGTTTTGATTAGTATTTTGTATTAGTAGTTTGATGTCACTTGAGCCCCTGTACAGTCACCTAGAATTAGCCAAAAAGTTACATTAGTAAAAAAGAAATACTAACAATGTGAAGTTAAACCGTGTTATGGTTTGTAAAGTTTTCTAGCTCTACACAGCTCGACCTTCAAGTGTCAGTAGTCACCGTGCCTCAAACACTGACTGATGTAACTGCTGCAATGCGCCTACTCTACCATTCAGCCTGGCTTGCTTTATCAAAATGCATCACTGATTATGTGAATAAGGAAATGTGCGATAGTAATCGGAGAAGCAGGCACTGCACTGATATTTTAAAAAGGCAAACAAACACTGGTCTTAGTTTAGATCTGCTCCATTCTTTTCTGATCTTGCCTGAATACTACACTACTACTATTCCCAGACTCCCACGCCCAACCCTCTGTATTGTTTAATGCCTAATTGGCAGAGTGAGGTCGCTCATTAAAAGTGACAGGTCTGATGTCACTAACCACAAGCCTTGAGACCACAGCGCCCTATCAGAGGGGCTAAATGTGCAGCTGAGGAAAAGCTATTACTGCTGTGATCCCACGCTCTAGGATTGTGGCAAACAGATGGATGACCTCAGTTTCCCCCCACTCACCATCCTTTTATATCTCATGACTGTTGCCACGGACACAGAAAATGAAAACATCTCCATGATTAATTATGAACAATATGTTCTTTTAAACTCGTTCACTACAAAGGTTAGGAGAAGTGTGCTGCACTCACAGTAGGGGACATACAGCTTGTAGTGTTAGGTCAAACTTTACAGGCTTGTTACAATCTTATGATGTTGTAGCCCTCAAAACTTTGACTTTGCAGGCTAAAAGGATAAAAGAGATACGGGTGGACTGCTGAAAGAAGGCACCTTCTCATTACAGCTCCATTACCAGCAGGCTACATATGCACCAGCTGTATCCATGTGTTACCTGATCATCTCCTGATGTGCCAGTGTGAGTCCACCTCTGCATGCCTATATCACTGAATGCTAGAACTTCACTCACCTACACACAGTAACTTAATATTCAGTTTCAGTATTCAGCTTCTTTATTATCAGTGGAACAAATGAAGGTTTTTTTTAGTGAAGGTTATCCTCACCAACATGTTAAGAGCAATTGATGTGTAAAACTTTTAAAAATGTAAGCATATACAGTAGGCTACTTTTGAACAGTATATTCTCTGGAGTTTGTATGATGCACTGCTACATATGACACAGTAATTTATATTATTCAGTCTTCAGTAATACATTAAATATGAAATACCTGAAAAAAGTTTTAAAGCATTTATGATCAAGTTGGAAAACCAGGTATATTTCAAATCAGCTAAAATAAAATGAACACATGCTGTGTCTACACAAGGGACTTCACACTGACAGGTATAGCCACATGGCTTGCACTGCCAGTACTCAGATCATGTTCTCATGGTTCAGGATTTGAGTGTAGAACACTGTGCACGTTTCACCCTCAATGGTTGCCTTTGGAATTGGCATGACCACCTGTTAGGATGGCCCGTAGTGGCTGGATTTAAATAGGAGGCTTGAGGCAGAGATGAGGTGCAGACCAACCAGGTGTTTATTCACCAACATTAACAACTACAAAAACATAACACAAAATAAAAGAAAATAGCCCAGTGGTGGGACATCGCTCCAGCAACAGCCTCTGCTGTTCACTGGCAGCCTTTTATAGACTGCTGCTAGTTAACCCCCAAGCCATACCATTACCTGGGGTTACACACTAAACTCAACTAATAAACTAAACACACAGCTAATCCAATAATTCTTTATTAACAGTAACAACTATTGAATAAAATATTTCCCCGCTTGGCCTACCACCCACTATCTACAATAAAATTGATATGGTTATTCAACCCCCTCTTCAATTACTTGGTGCTACCCGGAACCTTTAAAAGGCACTCCGGGAGCCTGGGTACTCTTTTGGCTGGCACACCCTTGGGAGAAATCACAGGTAAGAAACAATCTTGTTGTCATAATATTCACTTAAGATATGAATTAGTCATCCTACCCATTAGAATACATATCAGGTAAGTATTAAAGTAGTATTTTCATCAACTTAACCAAAATTGCCATACTTAATCAACATTTCTATTCCTAGGCAGACATTAACCAGTCCCAGCTGGGAGGCTATCAACCAAACAAATAATCAATAAAATTTACCAAACTTCTTTGTGTGGGCATATTCTTTAAAAATATTAAAATTACCCATGTATGTTATACTGGCTAAGTAATAAAGAGGGCCTTCATTACACCACCAAACAATTTTCAGCCAGTGGGAGGAGGGTTGTGAAAGCTGCACAGAGGATTGCTGGCAGCAGCTTCCCCACCACCACTGGCATCTACACCAGCAGATGCAGGAAAAGGGCCTCCTTTCCTCTTATTACCTCCACCAAAGAGGTTATGTTTTTGGTAGTGTTTGTGTATGTGTCATTCTGTCTCTAAACAGAACAGTTTTAAAAGTTTTGAATGGATTCTGATAAAACATTTTAGGGGTGTAGAGTTGGGGTCATGTTAACAATCCATTAAAATTTGGCTTACGTCCACCAAGGTCTTCAAGGTCAACTTAATGATTTATTGGTCGAAAATTGACAAAAAAGTCTTATAACTTAGA
>VUQS01033813.1:6137-19323 GCA_015108495.1 Heterochromis multidens
TTTTTTTGTATCTTCAACCCTCTTTTCACCAATCATCCACTTAAGGTCGGCCCAGCAGGTAATTTCCTGAACAACCATTTGATTTGAGGGCTGTATCCCAGATATGTTTGTAATGAATGTGCATGAATAACGATGAGGCAGAGGGGAGAAATGAAAAGGGTTGCGTAACCTATTTTGAAAGCTCTGAGTCTTTCTCCAAAATTGATACCAAGCAAACAGTGTGACACATGTATCTGCCTACTGAATGGGAATTAGACACACACAGAAGCACATCAAAGGGTGTGATTGAGGGGGTTTGTTCCACAGGAGATGAGTGAAAGAAACTCAGCCAGTCATTTCAGATGTGAATTACTTTCATCACCCGCGCACACAGGGCAGGCCATAATAATCATGTTACAGCGTTTACTTTGTGAAAGAGAGTTTTCCTGTTCACAGAGTCTTCAGGGAAAATAAATAGAGGCCACTTCTTTTCTTATTCATAGCCCGTGGAACATACATGCATACAAACCTGCTCAATTTTTGCACTTCACGGAGAAGAGGAAAATCTTGTCTCTTGCGCTGCTTCACCTTTGAACTGATGCTCTGCAGAGTGCAAGAACAAAAGCTTTTGGCATGTCACTCTACTTAAAGGATAAGGCTGGCATTATTTTTTTTTAAAGACAATAACCATCCATTGTGTTAATCCATTTCTTAATACTTTCCAGCTTCTCTTTTGTCTCAGCCCAAAGCCACTTGTTCAATTTAAAAATGTAAATCTTTAAAAATAGGTCACAAATAAATGCTCCATGCTGTGAAATTCACCAAGTTTCAAAGACAGCCTGGAACTGAAGGTTTCAGCAAACATTACTCAGTCAGGATAAATATGAATGGCACATTAGTTGAGGTTTATTTTACTTTTTTTTCAGTTTAATACTTTGTTATATTCGTTGAGTATAGGGGCTGAGATTCTTTGGTTTTGACTACTGCTATAACAGCATGTGCTGTACAATAAGAAAAACAGAAATAATAATTACAAAAGGCAGCGCAAAATAAAGGGCAAAAAACATGAGGAACATGATTTAATGCACATTGTAGCATACATACTGTAAATGGTCTGGTAGTTTTACAGCACTTTTCAACTATTTGAGCACTCAAAGCAATTTCTTACCGCAAGCCTCAATCACTCATTCATACAAGCGCTTTTTACCTAAAATTCACACTGATGCATCAGGGGCAGCTCTCAATATTTTGCTCAAGGATTCATCAACATGCAGACTAAAGGAGCTGGGGATCAAACCCCTGTTCTTCAGATTAGTAGGTAACTCGCTCCATCTCCTGAGCCATAGGTGCCCTGAGCACACACATTTGCACACACTGCAAATTATCTCTCCTTTGAGCAATATTCAGTATGAATGTGGGAATCAGTGCAGTGACTGGCTTTGCTAAACTTATCTTTGTGCACCTTCTTATGCTGTTTTTTTTGCCATAATAAACTGTACAACCACCTTTAGCAGCAATAACTTGAAGTAATAATTTTCTGTATGACTTTATCAGTCTCTCGAATCATTGTGGAGGGATTTTGATCCACTCTTCTTTACAGCATTGCTTCAGTTCATTGAGGTTTGCAGGTATTTGTTTATACACAGCTCTCTTAAAGTCCCACCACAGCATTTCAATCAGGTTGAGGTCTGGACTTTGACTGGGTCATTGCAACATCTTGATTCTTTTCTTTTTCAGACATTCTGTTGTAGATCTGCTGCTGTGCTTGGGATCACTGACCCATTGCATGGCCGAATTTAGACCAAGCCTTAGCTGTCAGACAGATGGCATCACATTTGACTCTCAAATACTTTGGTATACAGAGGAGTTCATGGTTGACTCAGTGACTGCAAGGTGCCCAGGTCCTGTGATAAATCATCAGCCCTCCACCACGGTGCATGACAGTTGGTATAAGTTGTTTGTACTGATATGCTATGTTTGGCTTTTGCCAAATGTAGTGCTGTGCATTATGGCAAAAAATCTCTGCTTTGGTCTCATTTGTCCAAAGGACATTGTTCCTAAATTCTCATGGTTTATTCAGATGCAACTGCACCCCTAAGTTGTGCTGCCAAATTCTTCTTGCAGCCCTTCGAAACAGACCATACTTGTTCAGTCCTTTTCTATTTGTATGGTCATGACCTTTTACATTTAACGTGCAAACTGAAGCCTGTAGATTCTCAGATGCAGCTCTTGGATTTTTGCAGTTTCTCTGAGCATTGCACGGTCTGACCTTGGGGTGAATTTGCTGGGATGTCTACTCCTGGGAAGACTGTGACATTGTGTTAACACATGCCCTAATGCTCCAGACCGGCAAACTGCCCAAACTTCTGCTTTTATAGAGGTGCTCACACTTGCTGATGATCAGTTAATCGAGTGTATTTGATTAGCAGCACCTGGCTGCTACTTACCCTCTTAATTCCTATAGAAGCAGTAAGGGTGTTTAGCTTTTCACGGGAGTGGATAGAGTCCTGTGAAAACTTTCTTTTTCACATGACTGTATCTTGATGGGAGTGGTTTCTTCCAGGATGACAATCCCCTCATCCACAGAACACAAGGATGTCTGTGGCCACCAGACCTCAACCCAGCTGAACAGCTATGGATATTATGGACCAACATGTTGGGCAGTATTCTCCACCACAATCATCAAAACACCAAAAGAGGGAATATTTTTCAGCAAACTGCAACTCCTTTCCTCCAGTATATTTCCAGAGACTTGCATAATCGATGCCAAAATGCACTGCAGCTGTTGTAGCAGCATGTGGTTGCACAACATCATTAAAAAACTTCATATTCTCTGGAATTTGTTATTTCTGTATTTTGATAATTGATTGTTTTAAAGGAATCAAAGACAGAAAAGACAATGAAAAACATTCACTCCTTCATTTTAGACTAACCTAACTGTGATCAGTCATGAAAATATAATAACAGCTGTACAATACATGAATTTAAGAGCTGAATATAATGCAGGGTTTTGCAGAATTGCCCACTAACGATGATCCTGCCTGGCAAACGTCTGCAGTGGAGCGGTGAAAAGTTTTTCAACTAGAGAGAAAAAAGCTCAGGCTTTAGCTGGTTTACAGTTTACAGAAATGTATTGCCAGCATTTTTCTTTTGCATCAAAACAATACATGAAAATGCCAAAACCAAAATTTGTCACATGTCAGATAAGAAGTTTCTCTGTTGGAAAGAAGTGTTTGTTTTAAATGACTAAGCAGGAAAAGAGCATAAAGACGCAGCTCCAACTGCACCAAAGCATGCTTAATGTCCTGCCAGACTTGGAATGCAAGTATAAATGTTTTCTAGTTTTCCAGGATCCTTTTCAAACACACATTTTCTTATATGTTTCTTTTTTTTTTTTTTACCTGCATATCTTTATTTAGGAGAGATATAAATTTACTGGTGCTTCTCAAATAGTTGGATCCAAGACTCATGGGACAGAGACTTCATATTTTCAATACAGATTCACGTGTTCTAGTTTCTCTTCAGGTTGAATAATGGACCACAGTGAGGGGGAGGCAGTGTCCCGTTTCAGGTCTTTCATGCCAGCACAGGACTGGCCGGGCACACAAGGCCTTTTCAGGGACAAAGAAAAGTGGGAAAATAGAGATGAAGGGGGAACCGAGAGCTACTCAGAGAGAAGGAAGAGAGCAAGAGGACTGAAAGAGCAGAGAGGGGAGACGCAAAGGCAGTCCCAAAGGCAGAGAAGAGGCAGCTGGCTCAGAGGTGTGTGCGTCCTATTTTTAGTTTCCCTCATGCACATCTCAAACTGAACACAGCTGCTGGAGCATTTGCACACCAAAAAACCTTCAGCATATCGCTCCTGCACATCCACGCAACAGGAAGACTCGAACTTCAGGCTGGCTCAGGTGTTTCAGCTGTCACTGGCTTAGAGCTTAAATCCCATCAGCATCCCTTGTTTTGTGCTTCGGTTGAGTTTTACACACAAAGGTGAGGTGTAGGGTAGAGTCACAGGACCCAGAGAGTGCGGCTGATACATACCGCCTGCAGCCTGAGAAGCAAGACAGCTGTAAATAGCCTGTGTCCCATGTGAGTAATGTATGGAGGGACATGACAGGCTGAGAAAACAGCCAGAGGGGGTCATTAATGATAGGAATAGCTAGGATGTCACTCTGGGATATCAATAGTATTTTTATTGTCTCCCTGCGTGCACAAAATATAACATATAAAATGTTAAATTGATGAAATGCTGTAGGATATCGAAAATTTCAACCTTAATAATGGCTTCAGACTTAAAAACTATTTCTGTTGTTCCCAGCTGAATGAGTGCATCTGATGCATATTTCAAAAATAAATGAAAACATCCCTGAGCAGAGCCTCGATTTGACAATGACTGAAACAATGTCAGAGCAGCAATAATAAGCCCACGCATATGTAGGTAGGAGAGCAACTTAGTGTGCTACCCAGAAGTAAGAAAAGAGGTTGTTTCATTTATTTATCAAATGTAAAATATTTATAGGATTCAATCTGCTGGCAGAGGAAGACCAGGCAGAACAAACTGTGGGAGGAAAAATTGTGAAGTTGCTTTGCAGATGGATGTTTAAAAAAACATCTGGTGGAGGACTGCCTGCTGTTCTGCATATATTTCTGTCCTAAATTACATTTCCAGGCTTTCAGGCAGTCAGATGACCCAGAGTGACAATGCACTGCGGGCCAAAAACATATCACTCTTTTGTCAGCTGGACTTTGTCTCCGAGACAACTGAAGGGAGCACCTGAATAAAAGGGGATGTGTCTGCATATTCGCACAAGCGCATACCCAAAAAAAAAACTGCAGATATTCTGGTTGAGCCAGTCTGACTGGAGTACTATGTTTTTCCTCCAAACACAGCCGGCAGCCTCACCTCACATGCTACTCCGTGAGAAAAAAGCTGGTTCCCTCTCAATGGATCTTTTAGTAAAGAGTGAAAAACAACAAAAACGAGTCACCTAATCAGCACCTAGGAACTGCTGCAGCTAAGAGAGCCACTAAGTTTTGGGTGTAGGATTAGTTCCCTCTGAAAGGAAGAAGTTAATTATGTGGCTGTGATGCACCTAAAGTGCTGTTCGATTTGTGGCTAATCCCCACCGAACTGCTGCGCAAGGATTACGCAATTTGACTGGCACCTTGTTCGAGTGAAACTGCTGAAACACATCATCGTGCATTTGGAAGCACATCTGCACATATACCACACTGAAATGATCAAACACAGCGGCAGACAGAGGAGGAGAAAGAGGCCTGAAAAAAAAAAAAAAGTGGGGGGTGAAGGCAATGCTGAGGCAGATCACACTCAATGAGTTAGCAGCACTCTCTGAGTAAGACAGCTTTTTAAATAAAACATGAAAGCTGGAGAAGAAGTCACTACTTTATATACAGCAACTCGTGGCAAGCCATGATATTCTGAGAGACAGCGCAGCCAGCTCAGAGCTATCCCCGGGGAGATCCTTCAACTCTCGATCAGATAGACTATATATCAGGACCATCAGACATGATCCCTAATCCTGCACCATGCAAGACTCCGCAGTGGAGGCCAGACTGACCGTCGGGCTGTAAGGAGCTGATAAGTATTTCTGTACTGACTCCCTCTGAACAGCAAAACAACAAACACTCCCATCTCTGTATCTTTTAAAGGATTACAGCAGATCAATCACTCACACATGGGAGTGTTCCAGTCATCAGGAGGTTAAGTTTTAGTCAAGGAAAAAAAGAGGCCTAAAAATAAACTAAAATCAAGTCCTCCCCCATGTCTATACTTATGAGATTCTTAGGAGGAAGGCCCTATATTAACACTGATGTGAACATGTAAATAAGTCATGGCTAATCTCTCCCCCTCACTTTCTCTTTCTTTTGCTCTCACTCTCTTGTAAAAGCCATATGTACATTTTTAGAATTCCCCGAGTTCTGCTGACGTGAGGAAAGAGATGAAAGATTCATGTTTGTTTAAAAAATTCAAACTGATGTCCTGAACTTTCAGTACACAGCCCACACGGGTGAATTATTTAACACTTTGATGCAAGAAAGGGAATTTGGGGGTTTGGACTATGCTGGTGTAATCCAAGCAACAATTAAAAGTGGTGTGACATGTGCACCACCGCCACCATAACTGTGACTGCTTTACACGGGTTTTGGCAAAATGGTGGAGGAGAAAGGGAGTGCTGGTGAAGGTATGTCTGGTATTTCTTTTACTCAACTCAAATTGATGTGCACTGCTCTGGCACTTAATAAACTGCTGCAGATCCAGTCAGTGAATGCACCAGCAGAGGGAGCCAAAGTCACACGACTGTGCTGTAAAAAAATGCCCATATTTCCCTTGTTTCCTATACGTTTTAATCAATAAAGATGAGGATACCCGGACAATTAATTGAAATAAATGAAGCTTCAAATCACTCAGTAATTTGAGTGATTTGAAGGATTTGTTTGATGCCATGCAAAGCATATCCAACGGTGTAAAAAAACAAACAAAAAAAAACAAAACCCTGATATATGTATTTACGAAATTGGGAAATACCGAAACCATTTGTCTTAAAGGAGATCTAATTTGAAATAACTATTTTACCCCTTTATATAACATCATACTGAAATATTCACTGTTGTAATTCCATTATCCTGAGTGTTGTAGCAAAGCTGATCAGCTGTAAAGGGTTAAACTTAGTCATGACACTGAAACCCGATACAGTTCCTGATGGATGTGCCTGAAGGCGGCTGAGACCTTTTTAGGATTTTGTTTTGAGTAGAATTCTTTCAGGTGGGTTTTTTTTTTATGTCGTCATAACATTTGGCACGGGTTAAAGTAAAGCTGATGCGCCCTTTCTGTCCCGTACTCGGCGCACTGCGTCATGGCGACAGCAGCGAAGAAGTTACGCATTTCCAAATAGTCGAAGTTTATGGATTGTCACTCTGATAGGCAACAAGCAAACGTGTAAGTACCACATGTTTTTAAACTCTTTGAGTTTTTTTGTTTTTTGTTTTTTTTTAGACAAATATGGAGACACTTGTGTTTATATTTCCTGGTTCTGTCTTACCTGTGGAGCCAGGTGAGCGGACGTGACACCTGTCTGAAGCACCACAGGCGAGCAGCCGCGTGTAGGGTTCACTACAAAGTGTTGCCGTTGTAATTCCAGCTTATCAAACAATCTGAAGTTATGTGGTGGGACATGGAGCTCTATTGGTTGTCATATGCGAGGACTTTGGTCACTCATGTTGTAACTCTTTCACTGTATAATTTCTGGCAATATCTTCTTTCACTTAATTAGCTTCTCATTCCTTTCTCTCTCTCAGTATGGTGGATTACAGTGTTTCCGATGTACCCGAAGCCCTAGTCTCAAAGAACAGTTTTAAAATGGAGGAGCTGGCTCTAATGGCCTTGCTGGAGTGTCCTCTGTGTCTGGAGCAGCTGGATGTGTCAGCAAAGGTCCTGCCCTGCCAGCACACTTTCTGCATGCCCTGCCTGCAGAGGCATGAGGCTGCCCACTTCCAGCTGTTCTGCCCGGAGTGCCGCGCTCCTGTTCCAGCCAGGACGGCAGAGGAGCTTCCTATAAACCTCCTGCTGGTGCGGCTCCTGGAGGGGCTCCACGGGCCCACCAGAAACACACAGAAATCCCGCTATGCAGTGCCCGTGTCCCGGGGCAGCTTGACAGGCAGGGACGATAAGCAGCAACAGGAGAGTCAAAACAGAGAGAAGCAAGGGCTCAGTGAGGTGAGTGAGGCCCCAGCCCAGTCATATGCATTTCTTTGAGAAGCAATGTGGCTTAAAAAAAAAAACAGACTCCACTTTAGGGGAAACTATAAAATCTACTGACCAGTATAATTATTTGTTATTCACATTTTCACAGCAATACTACACTATACAGCCTAAATGGTTTGACACAGTAGTAAAATGCCAGTGTTTGCCCATTTAGTTTACTACAAATGTACACTTTTTTTACTGCCTAACCGTTTTTTCCTCTCAGGTTTTGAATGACTCTAGTCTGTCTCCTTATTTCATGTATTCATATAAACTTTTAGGGATAGATAATATGATGACTTATCACTCCTGGATATAGATAAATCTTGTACACAAACAGGATTTTATTTTTATTTCAGGAAGCTTATATTTGAAAATGATACTAGAATTATCAAGTGATAGAAAAATGATAGCACTTTAATGAATAATAGTAGTGCTGCTGAGTGATACACCCACGCATGTTGAGGGGAACAGGAGGGAAAAACCATGCCAGATGACAACATGTGTATCATCTCTGGCATGCAGAGCTGCTCGCTTTACTGCTTAGGTATGTTTCCAAGAGTAAGCGGTATTTTTCGGCTTATCGCCATTCATCTGAAATTTTGTGGCTTGAGAGACAGACTGTGGTCTGACTTATCAAAATGTGAGTCAGTGTTCCTTTGAATCATCCCATACCTGTACACATAGTGTCATTAGTCTACAGGTGCATGTTAACTCTGAGGTGCAGAAACACCAATCCTCCTAAATCTTCCTCCTGATACACAAGAGCCATGTGACAAGAGCTCTGTTATAACTTCAAACACCTACCACACAGGCGTTTATAAATTAAAACAGAATTATCAAAGATATATTTAGAGCATGGCTGTAAGCTCTGATAAGAAGGAAGCTCATTTCTGCTTAATGCAGTTCCCCTGAGTGGGCAGATGATGGGCAACCTAAGGAAGGTGGGCCAAGTCCATACATGGATTTAGAACAAGTTTGGGGGGAAAACATAATCCAACATGTTGGAATGTGAAGTAAAGTGCACAGAAATACAGTTGCTGTACACCACTACAGTGGATTTTAAATCAAACAATCAAGATGTGTTTGAAGTGCAGACTTTCAGCTTTAATTCAAGGAGTTTTACAAAAGTATTACATTAACTGTTTAGGAATTACAGAAACCTTTGTAGGCAGTCCCCTATTTTCAGAGCCTCACCAGTAATTGAACAAACTAACATGAATGAAGAAAATCCTTTGCAGTCACTGAACCCATGGACATCACTAACTGCTGTGTTTCCTTCCGTGAGATGCTCTGCCAGGCCTTTACTTCAGCCACCTTCACTTGCTGCTTGTTTGTGGGTTTCTCTGCATTCGGTTTTGTCTTCAGTAACTGAAAAGCTGCTCTGTTGGGTTGAGATCAGCTGACTGACTTATAGAAGCCATAGAAGAATATCCCATTTCTTTGCCTTGAGAAACTCTTGGGTTGCTTTTGCAGGATGCTTTGGGTCGCTATCCATTTGCACTGTGAAGAGCAGTATGATCAGTTTTGTAGCATTTGTCTGAACCTGAGCAGAGTATAGTCCTGTACACTTAACAGTTTAATCTTCTATCAGCAGTCACATCATCAATACCTAAACACTGGTGGTCCAGCTTCACTGGCAGCCATACATCCCATAATATTACCTCCACCATGTTTGACAGATGATGTGGTATGCTTTAGATCATGAGCTGTTTCTCTCCTCCTCCATACTTTTCTCTTCCCATCATTCTGGTGCAAGGTCATTTTGGTTTCATCCTTCAGAGATAGTTTTTGCTCTTTCTCTGATAGGTTTATATTGGTTGGGTTTTTTTTTTTTCAGCCTAATGAGGACCTCCCTCACTTGCATCAACATCTCTTTGGACTTAATATTGAGAATTCCAGTGAACAGCTACCAAATACAAGTTAAACACCTGGAATCAGTTTCAGAGGGATCAGGCCTCACCTGGTCATGAAACTGCTTGTCAGTCAATTGTCTAATTATTTTTGAGCCTTTAAACGTTGAGGATTATGTATAAAAATATCTGTAATTCCTAAACAGTTGATGTAGTTTTGTAAAACCCCTTGAATTACAGTTCAGAGTCTGCACTTCAAATCAAAGTCCTCTGTGGAGGTGTACAGAGGCAAAATTAGAAAAACTGTGTTATTTTTCCATTAATTATGGACCCAATGTATCACCAACTTTAACTCACTAGCGGCAATACAGTGCTTGAGGTGCCACCATAAAAGAATCCAGTAACTTTTTTGTTTTTGTGCAAAATGGCAAAATCTTTTAGCAAATAGATTTAGAGATTGCCATAAGCAAAAGATGATGATGAAGAGGAGAATATAGAGACCTCTTTGCTGGAACCCCAGTGACGTAATAGAGGATGAACTATTTTTAATGCATTTTTTAAAAAATGGTAGTATGTCTGTGCACCACATTTGACACTGTCATGTAATTCAAGCCTCCACAAACAGGAGGATCAGAAAGGCACTTTACAGTCAGTAAATCATTACATGCTTCTCACTGGATCTGATGTTTTATTCTGGGAGAAACACAGAGACCTGCATTCTCACATGTGCTCTGTATACAAGCTGTTCTCAGAGTTCAAAAGTCTACTTGAAACCTTGTTTGGGTTCAGTCACAGTTCAGAAAGCTGAGCCATTTTCATTAAGTCGAGTTAGTGATTATTTTGGCCGCTTCCACATGCTGCCATGGATACAGTACGGGCTAGTCTGATTAACTGTAAGCTGAGCCTAAGATGATTGGGCCTAAAGTGGATGCAGACAGTGAATTAGGCACTTTATCTTTAGACTGATACGGAATCCCAAAGCCATCTATTCAAATTACATATATAAAATTTTCCACTGTTAATAATCAGTGAAACTCAGGTTGTAACATGTATTTACTGCTTAAAAATTCACACTGACTCTTGTGAAATTGTTACTTTCAGTTTGACTTGAAGTCCATATTAATCAGATTTTGTGCCCTCTCAAGCTGTATGTGCACTCTTGTTTTCGAAAAGTCTAAACTTGATATAATCTTCAAAGTAGAAAAAAAAAGGATGTGTCATATCAAACTCATCTGCCTGTCTCGATGGTGCATCAGCGTCGGTTCAGCACCAAATCGCTTACGAAATGCAGCATTTTGTCATCCCACAATCTAACTCCTATTAGAAGATTAAGCAAAAACTAAACCCAAAGTGTTTGTGAAGCAGAGAAGACACACTGACTGTCACTTATTTTCTTAAAATGTGTCAGGGACGGGGATTTTTATAAATGTTTTCATTTCATGTTAACCACCAAAAAGTACCGGGTCCCAGGAAAGTCCTCTCTAAATGAAATTGCAGAGTGCAGGGTCTAAAAACCCTAAACTCTGTAAGAAATGCATTATGTTAAATAAATTCACCAAATTGTTTAAACATACAACAGCTGATATTTGACTTTCTTCTGCACTTCAGGCTTTCCCCAGATCATCAATGTATAGCCACAGAGGTGATCTGTCAGGAGAGCTGGTCCTCTCGGCTGGTAACGCTATCACAAAACACAAAGTGGATGACAACTGGCACGCCAGCGACAGTAGCAGTGCATCTGTCAGTGCGCTGCAGGCCGTCAGCCAGACACCTCAGCTGCAGCCCCTCCAGCAGCTCCAAGCACCAGCTCTCTGCAGAGCACTGTGTGACTTTAACCCAGAAGAAATGAATCTGGAAGACAGCAAATATTTTCTCAGCTTCCTCAAGGTATGCCACTCAAATTACTGAGTTAATACAGCAGGGGAAGGTAGTGCTCATTGGGTCATTATATGTGCACAATTTTAAACCTTTTAAATAGCATCAGGGTTTACTTCAGTGCATCTCCAGTGTAAAAAAAGTATAGTACATTCATCTACAAAAAATATGTACAATCTTAGCTGTAAACTTCAGTTTTTAGACACTCAGCTTCGGTTGGTCTGTTGTTATTACACATGCATTGCAGTTTACAGATCACTGTGGATCTACAAAGGCGCCAAACTTCACATCTTTATTGTGGCTAAACAGCAACTGTGATTTATTTCTTTATGATTTCAACGATCTCTTCTGTCATGTGAAAACGAGAGATTTTCACAGGACTCTATGCAGTCCTGTGAAAATCTAAGTACACCCTTACTGCTTCCACAGGAGTTAAGAGTGTAAGCAGCAGCTACTCGCTGATAATTAAATGCACTTGATTCACTGAATATCAGCAAGTGTGAGCACCTTTATAAAAGCAGATGTTTTGGCAGTTTGCTGGTCTGGTGTATTCAGGTGTGTGTTAACACAAAGCCACAATCTTCCCAGAAAAGTGGACATCCCAGCAAATTCATCCCAAGGTCAGACCATGCAATGCTCAGAGAAACTGTAAAAAACCCATAAGCTATATTTAAGACTCTCCAGGCCTCAGTTAGCATATTAAATGTTAAAGTTCATCACAGTACAATTAGAAAAAGACTGAACAAGTGCTACCATGTTTGGTAGGGTTGCCAGAAAAACATGGTAGCACGGTTTAGGTTTGCAAAGTTGCCTCTGAACAAACCACAAGGAACAAATCCTTTGAACAAACAAGACCACTGTAGAGATGTTTGGCCATAATTCACAGCACCATGTTTGAAAACCAAACACAGCATATCAGCAAGAACACCTCATACCAGAATGGGACAGTGATCCCAAGCACAGCAGCAGATCTACAACAGAATGGCTGAAAAAGAAAAAAATCAAGGTGTTGCAATGGTCCAGTCAAAGTCCAGACCTCAGCCTGATTGAAATGCTGTGCTGGGAGCTTAAGAGAGCTGAGGATAAACAAATGCCCACAAACCTCAATGAACTGAAGCAATGTTGTAAAGCAGAGTGAGCCAAAACTCCTCCACAGTGATGCGAGACACTGATAAAGTCATACAGAAAATGATTACTTCAAGTTATTGCTGCTAAAGGAAATGTAAAGAAATGTAAACACTTCTTTGGTTAATTTTATAATAAATTATTGCTTTTTAGCTGCTGGTTCGACTAGTTGCTTTGGACTAGATTTCTTAAAGTCATATTGGACAGATCTGTCAGTTAGCTGTCTTTTATGATGTTAGAGGTAGCTCAGTTAGCATATTTACTTCCCTGCTGCCATGCTGGGGAAACAGCAGGCTTGAATGAATGCTTAACCCCTTGAATGTAGTCCTGCTTTCTCTTATATTACACCTGAATTTGTAGTAGTCCATGAATATATAGACCACAGGAAGTCCCTAGCAATACTGCTACATAATGGTTGCTGCTTTTGTTGTTTTTACTGTTTTCATAGACTGAAAACTGAGACTTGTGGAAACGGAGGCTCAGACCTCCGTTGCAGTGGTTCTTACTTACCCTGAAGGATTTCCGAGGCAGTTATATAAGGGCCTCAGTACTTTTGTGCTTTCCATTAAAGCACCCTTGAGCTCGCCTTTTTTTT
>VUQS01033814.1:0-16186 GCA_015108495.1 Heterochromis multidens
TCACATCACCTCCATATTAAATGAGGTTGCACATCATGACTCTGCCAGTTCCCCACAGCCTAATGTGTCACTGGCAATTACATCAAACACTCCGCATATAATATAAACAGAGAAGTATATAGATGTTCACACACATTTAAAACTTATAAATCAAAAATCATACACACATACAGTTAATGTTGGATGACTCAGTTATTTGGTGTTTTGTTTTTTTGTTTTTTTGCGGGAACAACTCAAGATCTCGAACAAAATAAAGGTCAGTACTCTCAAACATCTCTTTTAAGAGGGATGAGCCATTTTGAGGTCTTCCTTTAACTGTACAGAGAGACAAACAACCACACACTCACACTGACAGCCAATTTAGAATCACCAATTAACCTAACATGCATGATTTGGGGCTGTGGGAGGAAGCAGGAGCACCCAGAGAGTACCCACACAGGCACAGGGAGAGCATGCAACCTCCACACAGAAGGGACCAGCTGACTGGTGGATTTGAACCCAAGGTCTTCTTACTGTGAGGCAACCATGGCACCACTGTGCAGCCCCTGTGTAAACTGAGAAAATAATTTTTTAAAGTCCTTTATTTTGGCAGTGCATTGACCTGTCTGTTATATGAAGAGAATTTGAATGTTTTATTGATGTGTCTAAAAGCACTCACTGCATTGCAACTGTGGAGATATGCACATGCTTAAAAATTCTCATACAGCAGTAAAACATGATCATACTAAATGTTTTTCGACATGAGTGAGTTTTGTCACATATAGTAGTGCGACATTATGAACTAAGTAACAGTTTTGCATTTTTTGGGGGATATACAGTGTAATCACAAGACTCTCAGTTCCAAGGTACTGCTTATGTTAACCACCCCTTTAAGACCACAGTGTATCCATTTCCTGATGACTGCTTCCAGCAGTCTGACACACCATGTCCCAAACCTCAAATTATCTGAGTTCACTGTATTCAAATGGTCTCCACAGTCACAGATCTCAATCCAACAGAGCACCTTTGGAGTGTGGTGGAACGAGAGATTGACATCACGGATGTGCAAATCTGTGCAAATCTGCAGATGTGCAAAATGTCTGATGAATGTTTCCAGCACCTTGTTGAATCTATGCAACTAAAAATTAAAGGGGTTCTGAAGGCAAAAGGGGGTCCAACTCGGTACTAGCAATATATACCTAATGAAGTGGCCAGTGAGTGTAGATTGGATGTTTTGCTGTTTTTTTTTATGTCTGTCAAAATGTTTTTGTTGTGGCTGTTGTATTTGGACCTTTGCTGAAAATGATTCATATACATTTTCACAATCTGCAAGTTTCTTCACGCTCACCTTAAATCCACATTTTTGTGTAATGGTATGAACATGATTTTGTGACATCATAATTTGGGACTTTAATTTTATTTTGAACCTAATTGTATTTTTATGTCTTTACATGTCTTTTAGAAATACTTCAGGAGATCTGGAGGCCCATTTCAGCACCAACTCCAATAATATACATATATTGTAAGCACTGAAACAGAACTTTGTTTCCAGTATTTACAATTGAACACAGAATTGAACAGTGCACACATCACACATTTCTAGTTTATCAAACCTTACCTTAAATCCATGATGGCAGCATTTTAAAGTTATAGCATTGTCTTCATCTGCTCCCTCTCTGTGCTCAGTGGTGGTGAACGAGGGAAACTTTAATGGCCAGGTCATCTGGCCATTTTACTACCCTCTAAATCTATCTAGCTAGAGAGTGTGTGTGTTATCTACATGGGCGGTCCGAGTTGGCATAATGCCCAGTCAGGCTACATCTTTGAAGGATAGATAGTAGCAATTCATTCTCTTCACCAAGTCCTAAATCAGTAGCATTGAACTCTCCCCTCTTTCTCAGCTCTCAGTTTCTATCTATGAAATGTACCCTAAATAGCAGCTTGAAAACATGCTTCCACAAAAGAGGAGCACAAATCAGGAAACAGACTAGGAGAAGATCAGTGAGAGATAGAAAAAGTAGGGTGTGGAGCTTGGTATATATAGAACCTGGGAGAAAGGTTAAAAAAAATAAATGTGCATGAATGTGTGAGGATAAAAACAAAAAAGAAAGGCAGAAAGATGCCAGACAATGGAGTTCCTTGTTTGGTTCTCTTTAGTTCAGGTGTAATAAATTTTGCAGCTACCTAGCAATAGGCACACGGCCGCACACTCATATTTTCTGTCTTATCCATGCATAACTTGGAGGAAAATGCAGGTGGTAACATAGTCATTTCAGTAGTAAAAGGATCTTCTCATTTATATTAGGGCAATGGTCTCCTCTGTCTCAGTCAGGTAAAAAGGCAATTTATAAGAGATATGCACCGTATAATGTGCTTCTTCTACATTTAGTGTAGCAATTTAGTGGAAAGGGCTCACTGTTCTTTGTTTTTCAAGCAATTTCAGAATTGTTAAGGTGTGTACATGTATTTCTTGTGCACACTGACATGTCTGGTAGATTTTTCTTTGGACATTTAGAATACTTCCTAATGTATCCAAGGGAGAAAGAAAAAGCACAATGGAGAGTGAGAGAAATGAATCACCCATGTTACTACAACCCCAATTCCAAAAAATAGTTGGGAAGCTGTGTAAAATATAAATAAAAACTGAATGGAATGATTTGGAGATCTTAAACACACATTTCATTCACAATAGACCATTGAAAACACATTAAATGTTTAAACTGAGACATTTTACTATTTCATGAAAAACATTAGCTCATGTTGAATTTAATGGCACCAACACGTCTGAGAAAAGTTGGGACTAATGCAACAACAGGCTGGAGGAGTAAGTGGTACTAAAAACAAACAACTAGAGGAACATTTGGCAACTAATTAGGTTAACTGGCAAGAGTTCAGTAACATGATCAGGTTACAAAAAGAGCATGTTAGAGAGGCAGAGTTTCTCAGAAATAAAGGTGGACAGAGTTACCAATTTGCAAAAAAACAACACTGCATCTACATTGTGGAAAAATTTTAGAATGATGTTCCTCAATGTAAAATTGTGAAGACTTTGAATATCTCATAATCTACAGTACATAATATCAATAGATTTAGAGAATCTGGAGGAATCTCTGCGTGCAAGGGATAAGGTTGAAAATCAGTATTGGATGCCTGTGATCTTCAGGGCTTCAGGCAGCATTGCACTAAAAATGGGCATGATTCTGTCATGGAAATCACTGCACAAGCTCAGGACCACTTCCAGAAATCATTGTCTGTGAACACAAGTCATTGTGCCATCCACAAATGCAGGTAAAAGCTCTAACATGCAAAGAAGCAGCCAAATGTGAACATGATTCAGAAACACACAGTCTTCTCTGGCCCTGAGTTCATTTAAAATGGACTGAGGCAAATTCAAAAACTGTTCTGTGGTCAGACGAATCAAAACTCTTTTTGGAAAACATGGACACTGCATCCTTTGGACTAGAGAGTAGAGGGACCATCTGGCTTGTTATCAGTGGTGAGTTTAAAAGCCTGCATCTCTGATGTCATGGGGTGCATTAGTGCCTAAGGAATTGGCAATTTGCACATCTGGAAAAACACCATCAATGCTGAAAGGCATATACAGGTTTTAGAGAACATATGCTCCCACCCAGACAACACCTTTTTCAGGGAAGGCCTTGCATATTGACAATGCTAAACTGCATCCTACAGCTGTTACAACAACATGGCTTCATAGTAGAAGAGTCCGGTAGGTGAACTGGCCTGCCTGCCGTCCAGACCTTTCACACTATCCCACGATATGCAATTTTTACATCTTGTGAACAACAGTTACATCAGCACCAGCTGAGGTCCTCCATCTTTATCTATACAGTAATACCACGTAGTTAATTTTATGTTTAAAGAACTGACTGGCACAAGCAATGAAGAAAGGGTGAAATAAATGAGGGGTTCATGCAAATGTGACAACTCTGGCTGCAGATTTTAGAGGTTGTGTATTCACAATGTCCTGCCCTGCATTTGCATCCTTAGTTCTTCAGTTGTTTAAATTAAATCTTTATGTAAGGAAATTCTGTGTTCTCATATCTGCTTGCATTTATGAAATTTGGCTGAGTTCTCCACTTTTATTCTTTTTGTCATTTCTGCTTTTCCACTCTGTCAGACTAAGTTTTGTCATCATTGTGATCCAGTAATCTTCTTGCCTGCTTTATTTGAGCCAATCAGCAGGTGTTCCACAATCTTTATAGCTCATCATTGTTCTGTCATTATGTCTTTTAAAGCATCACTCACGCAACTTGCCTCCTTCTCATCTGCATCCTGGACATTCGGAGTGTAAAGCCCCCATCTGCTCCACAAGCACGCGTAGACACCAGGTATTCCTGCTTTTGCCAGGGACAAGTCTAATTTGGGGCTTTTTGCATTTATATTAAATATTAGAGATCTGATGGAGCTTAGGAGTCATCTTGGTGATAGTTAAGATGCCCAAATTATTATTTTTTTTTGTGATTTAAAATAGCTTTCTATTCAAGCGGAAGTGGATAAGAGAAGGAAGATGGATGGAAATAACTTTCTAATGTAGAATAAAGGAAAAAAAACAAAAAACAAACAGCAATGTTTCTTGCTAGTTCCTGACATGTCTTGTTGCCATATCAGGAGATTTAAATGAAAGAATTTCCTGTTGAGGTATCCCTACAATGGATGGTCTGAGCAGGATTAAGTCCAAACACTTAAGAACCACTCAGCATAAACAGAGGCTCAGATACAACTTTTCTCAAATCTTGGCACAAATATGCTGATTTGGTGCCAGGATATTACCAAACACGAGCAGACGTACAAAAACAGATTTGTGCCTTAGGAAAACTGAACACCATTTGCCCTAATCCTGTCTATGTGGATACAGGAAAAGAACCTCGAATCTCTAAACAACATCAGTGACTTCATGCAAATTTGAATGAACAAGCTCATACACCATAGGCCTACACTGAAGACATAATTTCTCTCTGTCAGTAGAACATACCCCTACAATTCTCCTTTTGCTTTCCTTCCTTCCGCCCTCTTTTCATTGTCTCAGTTTGTTCCCCCTTTTTTTACCCCCACCCTGCAGTGTTTAATTAAGCTATCAATTCTGCTATTCTATCTGAATTTAAATGTGTTTAGTGAAATTAGCTTGTAATAGCCCTCTTAAATTTTGAATCAAACTATGTTAATCTGTGTTAATGTTATGACTTCTTTCTACTTGTTTTACTTAATTCACTTTTTCCTCTCCTTTTCCTTTATCCTACACTTTGTTCTCTCTTTTGCCAGTTGTAAGTACAAGATAGAATTATTAATAGAAGAGAACATCGACATAATCACAAAAAGAATGAAAAAGTTTTTCATTGTATCCCCTGCCTTTGTTTGTGAACGAAATCCATGTATAACTCACATGATGTATTTATACTGTCATGATACCAAAGCAAATGGACTCTAATGCAAGACCCAGGAGACAAATGACAACACTACATGACTGGGAACTCAAACTGGTAGTTGTGACTGAGGTAAGATATTCAGGACTGGGGTAGAGATTCTCCAGAGCATCACCTGAGATGAGACAAAGCAATTCAATTCAGTTTTATTTATATAGTGCAAATTCACAACACCACCTCAACTACCTCAAGGTAGTTTATATTTTAAGATAAAGACCCTGCAATATTAGAAAGAAACCCCAACTATAGAATTATATTTATGTCAAAAGCCATGTGTGAGAAAAAACAATCACAAGCAAATAATTTCATTTCACGGGTGCAGGTATTCATTACCACACAATTAAATTCCTCGCGTGTAGAACTCAGCAGACATGCGCACAAAGAAGCCATCTTGCATGCAAGAGTGTCTGCTTAGCGGGCGCTGCAGCAGATTCACACTCTCACAGAGTTCAATAATTACTAATGATTAAATACAGCACTGGTGTATAAACACAGGGAGTGAAGAAGAAACACCCTCAGCAGCCTAGGCCTATTTCAGCATAACTAAGGAATGGTTCAGGGTCCAGACCTAACTAAATTTGAAGCCTCACCTTAAAAGTAGAGAGGGTGTCTGTCTCTCGAATGCAAAAACCACTTAGTGTTTATTTACACAGGAAAACTGTTAAGGAAAGGAACTGGTATAAGGGGGTAGATCTGGTCACAAGAAGCAGCTTCTGTGGGAGAGAAAAGCGGAAAGCGGTTAATCCAAGCTGGTCCAGATTAGAGATTCCACAGAACAAAATCCAGTAAGTGAGGAATAATATGAGTTGGGTAGTTTACTTTGAACTGGTAGTTAGTACTGGTAATGGAACCACTCTTTGGCCATGCAGGACAACACTGGAAACAGGGAGACAAGGATGTTGACATCAAGGGTCTATAGAAATGCAGGAGAGTGATAAGAGAGTCTGATTACCACTCAAGTAGTGCAGACAATCCAGCGGAGACTGGGTGGCGAAGCTGGTCCTTAATTACAGGCAGTTGACAAGGCTGATGAGAAACTGCTGGTCTGGCCAAAGAGTGAAGAATGCCACCCAGAGGTAGGGTCGCACCTGCCCAACCCAACCTGGATTTAAAAGGTGTTTAGCACAGCAAAACAAAAGCTAACCAGTACAGGACTATAACTATCATCTGGCTTCATGGATAAATGAAGATAAGAGAACAGGTTAGTACTATGCTGATGGTGAGATTACCAGAATTATTCCTTTTTGCAGAATTATTTCCTTATTTGAGTCTTTCCTTAATTTGCAGGTGAGGAGGGCAGCCAAGGTGAATCCAGAGATCAGGAGTGATGGAGAGTTGGCAGGCAGGTAAGTTCAGGTGAGTGGTGTATTTTCTTTTGCTTGCAGGAGAAGACTGACAAGGAGTTGAGCAGGTGAGTATTTTGACACTTGTTGCTAGTTCTGTTCTCAGTTGATGAGGCTACATATTCCGAGAGTTTTTAAATCTATTCCCCCACAGGGTTTTTTTTGTTTTGTTTGTTTGTTTTTATATTAGCATTTTTAGGTGTTTAACATTTATTGTGGTTTGATGTTCTGATAACCAAACCACATACCATAAGTGAGTCTTGTTTGAATGTTGCAAATTGTCATTGTTGATTGTCAGTGTCTGTAACTGCAATAGGATTCCTATTATTAATCTTTTAATTCCATTGACTAAGTGAGCCCTCTGGGCATTTAGCACTTCACCAAATCCTCCTTCTCACTGGTTTGTTTCTCTCCAAATCTGTGCAGCAGGGTCTCTTGCTCCTGGCTGACACTGCTTCCTCAGTGAGTATAGAAAGTGCTTTGAAAACTTTCAGTTCATTGAAACTCAAGAATAATTCCCCAGTATGTGCTGTTTAGGTATAATGAGATACTAACAAAAAAATGTTGTCTTATAGGTGATGCTACCAATAATAGAGACCATAGGGCATGGGATACACTCAGTTTTATGTATATTAGTCAGTCTATAATGCCTTTGAATGTCCAAAATCTTCATAAAGGAATGGCTTATTTCAAGGAAAATCCATAATGACCAACAACTCCTCTGTGTTTCAAAAGGCCGTTAAACCAATTTGCAACATTAATGTTCAAATAAAGACTAGGGGCTAAACAGGGTCAGATGGCAAAATCATCTGTCAGTAGAGATTCAACAGCCAGTGTGCATGCCGGCACGTAAATCCTTGTAGCTCATAATGGCTTCTCAGGAACAGAGTGTTCAATAAGCTTTACTGAAGCAAATCCTCTCTTTTTTCAACCTCAAGGCCGTGATTTTTTTTTTTTTTCCCTACAGCTCCATTTTCAATACGGCTCTTCAAAAGATGTATTAATCAGTATTCTTCAGACATGAAAAAGCCACCGTATGAAAAATATGTCTTGTAAATAATGCATTTTAACATTAAATGCACATTCTACATGACCTTATTGATTTAGTAGGTGCATCTGCATACTCCACTACCCAGCAGAATATCCCATTAATAAATATTACCGTGATCAATCTTATGGTGTACTCTAACAGAGAAGGTATAGACATTTCAGTCATTCAAACAACCAGTAAATCTTCTTTGGACAGAAAATATAAACTCTGAATCCTAATAAAAGACACATACCAGGTGAAAAGATGTTGCTAGGCAGCTGTAATGCAACAAAGACTAAGAGATAGCCAAGAAAAAGATATGTAACGGACTCTCATTTTATAAAAGTCCTTGAAGCTGTATATATTTGCCTTTCTGCGGGGTATCAGTAAAACAACATCTCTCTCAGTGTGATGTCTTTATTGGTGAATAAAAGTTCACCTCAATTCAGTTTTGTTTATATCTTAAGGTACTTTATGTTGTACAGTAAAGACCCTGCAGAGACCCTAGAGAGAGAGAACCCAAATGATCTGGTGATCTTCTATAAGCAAACTCTTGCAGATGGTGTGGCGGACAAACCGCCTTTTAACAGAAGGTCTTTTTCTTTTTTTTTAGTCCTGTGACCTCCCCACCAGCTCTTGCTTGCAGGTCCATGAGCTAACATGGGTCCCTGCTGTAGTGCAGACTTAAACATTGGCTACAGCTTAAATGTTGGCTTCAGCAGATGAGATAGTTATTGTCCAATCTTCCTAAGCATCTCCCTCCTTCACCTGTACATTACTCCCGAGCCGCATATTAATGTGCTTGGTGGATTAAAACTGAGAATCTTTAAATTGGCTTATGTGGGCCAGAATATTCCACCAAGACAGACCAGACATATACTCATATCTTCTACCTGTGAAGCTACTTAAAAAGAGGGTTATATCCAAGGCAGCAAGAAGAAGAACAGTGAGCACTTTCTAGCTACTTCTATTGCCACTTAACAGGGAGAGAGTTCCTGGTTACTCCTGTGGCTGCCAACTGCAAGTATGGCAAGTTGTGAGGGACATTCTTGTGCGGGATGTGGTGTTTCAATGCCTTTAGCGGATGGGCTTGACAAATGTATGCTGTGTTCGGGATACCAGCATGCTGTTTTGGCTAGGACAAATCCAGGTGACCCTGCCTCCCATAATTTTAGCCTCATGGCAGCCTCCTTTTGGTCCCAACTCCAGGGTGGGAGCTGGAAGAATAGGTGGAACAGGAGAAAGGTGTTGATCTGGAAACTGTCTTCTCTGAGGAGAATGAACTGTCTTGGGGACAGGATCCACAAGAGCAGAGTTAGGCCCAAGCCATTTTTCAGAGGTTATTGGTAAGGAAACCAGGGCCCTGGATATTGTCCTCCCTGAAACTTTGTGGTGTCTGCATCTAGCTTCGAGGAGGCTGTGCAGACATGCCCCACAAGTGCATCACAGTGCCATTGCTACTCGTGGCTGCCACCATTAACCTCAAGGATGCATATTTCCAGATACCCATCTGGCAGGGGCACTGGCCCAAGTCCAGGAGAGTGGAGACTCCTCTTCAGGTGGTTGAATAGATCTGGCATCTCTCTTGAAGGGTGGAGGTCAACCTCTTTGCCTCTAGGGAGTCGACGCATTCCCATCTGTTCTTCTCCTTGCAGAATGACAGTCAACCACTAGAGAGAGATGCCCTAACACACATTCCTCTATGCCTTCCCTCGATTCACTCTCCTCCAGTCAGCTTTCTGTCAGGTCCAGACTGCAGAAATTAGACTGATTTTGGTGTCCCCTCTTTGGCTGCACATACTATGGTTTTTGGCAATCCCAGGGATCTCTAGCTCTAGGATGGAAAACTTTAGCAAAACCTGCTGTCTCAGGCGATCAGGACACTGTTCCACCCCTTCCCTGTGGGACTCAGACTGGGCCCTGAGAGCGAAAGACTCCTAGTCCTAGGGTTACCAAAGCCTACAGTATGAACCATGCAGGATTCTCGGGCACCATCCCATAGAGCTCCCCAAATCCTGGTCTACACCAGGATGTGGGGAGCAACCTGTGCCCTGTACAGGCCTTGGCAGAATACATCAGGCACACTCAGGCCATTAAGAAGACTGACCAACTCTTTGTCTGCTTCAACCCTGGCGTTTTGGGCAGATCCTTGTCAAAGCCCAAACTGTCCCACTGGGTTGTAGATGCCATTCAGCAGGCATATGCATTCTCTGGTGCTCCCATTCTGTCCGAAGTTCAGGCTCAATTGATCAAGGTGTGGGCACCTCATGGACCTTATGGAGGGGAGCTTCCCTTTCAGTCATTTGTGAAGCTGCGACGTTCTCATCTTAGACCACGTTTTCCAGATTCCACTGATTTGAATGTGGCAGCCGGTACTACTGTTGAGTGGGTGCTGGGTGTATCTCAGCAGCAGCCAACTGGGCGTTATCTCTGTGGTCAGCTTAGCACCTTACCAGCTGATCAGAGCAGCCACTCTGTTCACAGATTTTGCCCTTGCATCAGCATCTTCATTGGCCAGTCTTGTGTCTCGCAGACTGACAGCCTTGTCGGGCTTGGCCTTTTACATCTGGTAGTGTCCTGACCTGGTTGTCATCTAAATATGTACATTTGTAAAGAGTTTGTTTGCTTGCACTGTGGTGTACTGGGATGTTGGAGTGCACTGTCTCCTCTCGGGGTATTGAGTTACCCCGTCTTGATATGATAGAGAAGGTACGGTTGTAACCTTGGTTCTCTGAGTGAGAAACTATCTCCAACTTTAGAACCACCTGGAGACGTGTTCTGATTAAACTATCAGTAATTTAATGCCAGCCCAGGTGCTTTAAAGGTAAGCCGTGGGGCTTGGCCAAGCAAGCCAGATTGTCTTAAAGAAGTATCCACACACCCTGACTAGCAGGGGGATCATCCCCATACATATGGAACGTGTAACAGAGTGGAGAGATAGTCTCCCACTTAAAGAAGCAAGGTTAAAATGTAACCATATCTGTTTATGCTCACATAAAAGGGGTCATATGAAAATGTATTTGACTCTTCTTTCACACAAAATGGTCAGAGAAAAGTTTTTGATTGTGTGTCTGCTTTTCAGGGAGCTATTACAACAATCTAAAAAAATAAAGAAGTGCAGTTGTTCAACCTAGAAGGAATAAATAAATAAGTTTTCCAGCATCACTTTGAAAGATGTTGCTATAAGTGACTAAACACCATGAACACACTATCACACCACAATCAAAAAATGTTGATGGACATTTCCTTTCTCTTTTACATAGTAACTTCTATATTATTTGTGACACAATTCTAATCATTTATGCACTTCATTTGAGCAGAGCATATAGTAAAGTATCGCACTACTCTTCTAGTTCCTCCCTGGTAAAATTATCTCTGTTCTCGGTTTCTTTTCCTCCGTGACATTCACTCCCTCTGTGAACAAGGAAAAACATTTTCACTGTACCTGTCTGCTGAATGCATGTGTGCATGCCTTTGCATGTTGCACATCTAGGTGTGTGTGCTAGTATAACACACCAGTCACTGTCTGATGCATCTTTACCCTGGCTCCAAATCAAAAACACTTGTACTGTATCTCCCCAGGGACAGAGGCAGACAGCAGTAGACTGGCAGCAGCAGACACACAAAGAAAGAACGGAAAAACAAAATGAGAGCTGAAAGGAAGAAGGAAGAACAGATGCAAAGGTGAAAACACAAAAGGAAAGCAAGATGCTTGTAAAAGGAGTTGAGGGAAGGAAAAGGAAGAAACACAGATGCTTTAAATAAAGGATGAGAGGCAGTGAAAAAAGAAAAAAGATAAAAATGTCAGGTGTAACATAGAATAGATAGAAGGGGAAAAAAGGAAAATAGGAGATTCAAAGGAGAAGGAGAGTAAATGTCACTAAAAAAAGAAGGAAGAGAGACTCTCAAACCTAAGAGGTGAGGCTTAGTCATGTTGGCTTTGTACAACATCCCCACTGTGCTGTTTCCTCTTATCCCCTTACATTGTCGGTCAAATGGATTGACTGTGCATGTGTGTCCACTATCAGTTTTGCCTTTCTTTGCCTCTTGAATTTTTCCACACTTGGTCAGCTAAGCTAATGTGTGTGTGACACCAAAAGATAGCATCTGAAGCAAAAATGTCAGTCAAGCATTTTTATTTATTTAGTTAGTTTTTAAAATGAAAGTAAGTTTAATAATAATGTGAGTCTCCTGAAGTTTAATGTAATTAAAGCTAAATTTTAGAAGTTTTGAATTTCACATTTCTGTGGTTTCAATGTTGTTGGTGACTAGATTATTTGGTATGACCACCTTTATTCATCAACACAGCTTGAACTCTCTTAAGCAAACTTTCTTGTCATTTCTTTAAGTATCTTCAGGAATAGTTCTCCAGGCTTCTTGAAGGACATTCAAAGCTCTTCTTTGGAGGTTGGCTGCCTTTTGTTTCTCTCTCTTTCATAATGATCCCACACTGCTTCAATAATGTTAAGGTCTGGGCTCTGGGGAGGCCAATCCATGACTGATAGTGTTTCATTGTGTTTTTCTATCGAGGTATGTTTTACTTCATTGGCAGTGTGTTTAAAATAATTGTCATGCCATCAGGTGGTATTGCATGATGGATCAAAAGCTGGTGCTACTTTTCTGCATTTCATCAACTTTGACAAGATCCCCAACATCAGTGGCTAAGATGCAGAACCAAACCATGACAGAGAATCCACCATGTTTTACAGATGACTTTAGACACTCATTGTTTTACCTCTCTCCTGACTTTCTCCATACATAGTGATGACATTTTCAACCAGATATTTCAAATTTGGAATCATCACTCCATAACATCTGTTGCCACTGATTTTCAGTCCAGTTCTTGTGTAATTTGGCATGCCTCAGCCTTTTCTCCCTGTTTCCCTTCCTTAAGAACGGCTTCTTGACAGCCACCCTTCCTCTGAGACCATTCGTAATAAGGTTTTGGCAAACAGTAGATGGATCAGCTGAAGGGCCAGAGGGCCAAGGTCCTGTGTGAGGTCTTTTCTGGATTTTTTCCTGTTTTGTGAGGGCATGACTTTCAGATACTGTTCATCTGCTGTAGACAGTATTTTTATGTCTTCTTTTTTTGTCCTCCACTTTTCCAGCTTCCTTAATTTTTTTTAAAGGGCAGACTTCACACCATGCTGAGATATGTCAAGTTTTCAGCTAACAGCTCTTTGGGGAAAAAAGGAAGAAACATAGATGCTTTAAAGGAGGGAAGAAAAAAACAACAACAACAAAATCCTCTAAAATGTTCAGGTACAAGGACTGGACTGAAAATGGGTGAAAAAGCAGCCAATGTCCAAAGAAAAATTTGAAAGACCTTCAGAAAGTCTGGTGAACTATTGCTCAAGACCACTTTTTAAAAAAAAAAAATTACAAGAAAGTCTGGCTCCTTGGAAGGAAAATATAAAGAAACAAGGTGCAGCTCAAGACTTTTGCACAACACCGTATTTCTGTGTGGAGGGTGATCTTTATGAAAACTAGCTAACAGAATTTTCACACAAGCAGCTTTATAAATAAAATTTGCTAGCTTAGCATGGACTATATGATGTAGAGGGGAAAAAAAATCCTGTTTGCCAAATCCATCAGATCTACCCAACACACAGAAACACAGCTTCACAGTCCAATATGTCTGGGCAGAATATCCACATGTTCAAATAAGTAATTACATTCCCAAAAACAGAACAGTATAGGATTTATTTGTGTCATTCTTCCTGTCCCCTTCTCTCTTTCTCCATTCCTCCAGTCATCTAATTTTATATTTTTCTAATTAATTCTCTTGATTCATTAGGGATGGGGAAGAGGAGAGAAAAAATGGGAGTGGGAGAGTGAGGGATGAGAGAGAAGTGGAACATCTTGCCATCTGCAATTCTCCCCTGCAGGGCAAAATGATGAGTCTGTCTCTTCAAACTGCAGCGAAAATACTTGGCGCACTGAAATAATAAAGAGGGGGAACTAAAACAAGACCAATCAAAGGAGGAAAATAACTAGAGTGAGCTCTGCTCAAGGCAGCCTGACCCTCTCCTGCTTTCCCTATAACCCCTACTGTTTTTCTCCTACCTCCTTGTGTTTTGTCCCCCACCCCCCACCCCCCAAATCCACAACATTTTGCATTTATGTCATGTTTTATTGTAAAATTGGTTCTGACAGCAACGAAACACAAATGTTCAGACAAAGGCTGAAATAGGAGGAGAAACATAGGGAAACATGGTGGGATGGACAGAAACCGAGAGTAGACTGAGAGAGAGAGATGCAAAGAGAAAAAAAATGCATTAAAGATTCAAACTGTGAGCTTGAGACAGACAAAAACTATGGTGACAGAGAGGGAGCTCTATATAGCTCCCTGGCTCTTCCATTTTCAGAATTTTTAAAGAGAAATTTCACATATAGTGGCTGACTTGGTGTTTGCAAACATCACATCCCCAGCTCGTTATGTTGTTATTTGTGAACATGTGGCAATGGGGCGAATGAACACTGCTTTTTTTTTTTTTGAGACAATAAAGGAAACATTTTATCTTGTTGACTGTTGAGTCCTCTTTTGGTTGAATTTCACTACAATACCTTGGATTTAACCAGTTTATTTGAAAATTCATGTTAAAAGCAAAAGAAATAATATATTTCTGATGCATATAAATAGCTTATCCAAAATATGAATTTAAGGGGTATGTTATTGTGTGGCCTGGTGGAATTAGTGATATTGTAGTTAACAAACATATTTATTCAGGCATAATATTTAAACCACCTGACTTAATATATGAGTAGGTTCCTTATCCTGTCTGGCACCAGGACTTTGACAGGGAATCCTTTGGGTTTTTGCAAATTGTGGGGTGGAGCATTTGTGGATGGGGCTTGTCTGGCACATGTGCATCACTGTCATCAGTGAGTGCTCTTCCTAACAGCAGTGGGTGGGTGGCAGAGGAGCAGGGAGGGCAGCTGGGGTTCTTGGTCTGCTTGTCTAGGTGGTTCATTTCAAAGTTAGATCTACATGAATGCCAGGACACAAATTTTCCCAGCACAGCATTGCATTGTAACAAGAATAATAAAATTCACTTCACTTGGTTTTAATGTAAAGTATAAATAGTATAATGTTGCTGTAGCTTTAAACCATCTGTATTTTTAAAACGGTTTCACTTACTTCTGAAAGTAGAAAACAGTGCTTTGTGGAAATGCATGATTCTCAGAGAAGGTAAGATATTCTTTATTTATCCCCGATTTGGGAAATTAAAATTATTTTAATTTAATTTAGAAATGCATTGAAAGTGTTGTACTAACAGGAAAGGATTATTCAATTCAATTCAATTCAATTTTATTTATATAGCGCCAAATCACAACAAAAGTCGCCTCAAGGCACTTTATATTGTAGGGTAAAGACCCTACGATTATACTCTTAAGTATATGGCAAACTTATAATATAAAGTAAGTTTTATTGCAGGTGGTTAACACTGTTGCCTCACAGCAAGAAGGTCCTGAGTTCGAATCCACCATCTGGCCGGGGCTTTTCTGTGTGGAATTTGCATGTTCTCCCTGTGTTTGCATGGGTTCTCTCTGGGTACACTGGCTTCCTCCCACAATCCAAAGGCATCCAGTTGCCCATAGGTGTAAATGTGAGTGTGAATGGTTATCTGTCTCTCTGCAACAGACTGGCGACCTGTCTGCCGCAAAGACAGGTGTACCCCGCCTGTCGCCCCACCTGTGATAGGCTCCAGCCTCCCCGCAACCCGGAATTGGATAAGTGGAAGAAGATGGATGGATGTGTGGAAGTTTTACTGCACAGGGATTTACAAGTTGTTGTCATTATATGTTACAGAGCAGAACTGGAATGATTCCACCCCCAAATAGAAATGGAAGAAAAAAGTAAAATCTGATGATATCTCCTTTTAAGTTAAGTGCAGAATTGCAAAAGCAATTGAAAAGTTACTTATTAACATATTATTGAGAGATGATTTACTTCTCAAGGTAACATAGTTTTTAGCTCAGGGTCACTGAAATCATACACCCTATTATATGTCTATATATTTACTGTGGGAGAAATATTTATTTTATTCCTTGCATGTCATCTAGTGAAATAAGTATTTGATCCCCTACAAACTGCCAGAATTCTGGCTCCCACAGATTGGCTATGTGTCCATGTGTCAATCAATCAATTACAGATACTCCTGATCTGTGTATAAAGCATACCTGTCCACAGATTTAATTTCTCCCATTCCAACCTCTCCACCACTATGGGCAAGACCAAAGAGCTGTCAAAGGATGTCAGGGACAATATTGTAGATCTGCACAAGGCTGGAATGGGCTACAAGACCATCAGCAAGAAGCTTGGTGAGAAGGTGACAACTGTTGGTGCAATTATTCGGAAATGGAAGAAATATAAAATGACCATCATTCAC
>VUQS01033816.1:0-13372 GCA_015108495.1 Heterochromis multidens
CAGGGGATTCTTTTTGTGGAATTTGTTTACCTGCTCTTTTAATTGTATGTTCTTTTAGCTGTTTGGTGGTCGTAGAAATGGTTTTTGTGAGATTTTAGCTGAGATTCGGACGTTTCTGTGGATACCACACATGTCTATATTTATAACAGACCTGGCGTCATGTCCCGTGAAACCAGATGTTCCCCATCCTGCCACCGGTACCGGGGGTGTTGGGGTTTAACAGGTTAAGACAAAAGAATTTCTTATCGGATTACTCGATTAGATGTGGGCCCTTTCTGCCAACGGTCGTCATGGGAGATGTCAACTCTCTGCCCGGCAGGGATGATGAGCTGGAGTTACTGGTGAAGACTCAGGAAGTATACCTTGGACGGAGATGCTGAAGCTGGTGGCAGGAAAGAAGGTGGGGTTCTGGCTTTGTTTGTGGACTGGAGATGGTGTGGTCCTGTGCATGTCGCTGTCGGGGAGAGGATGTGTTGTCCTGGTTGTTGGCAGTTGGTGTGTGGCCATGTTGTGTGCCGGCGGAGTTCATTCATATCATAACAATACTTGTGTACATTCCACCCAAGGCAACAGCTGAAGCTCCATGAGAAGTTCTCCATGAAACTGTTGCTAGGATACAGACTAAACATCCAGAGGCACTCTTCATAATATCAGGAGACTTCAATCATGTTTCCCTCTCCTCCCACCTGACTGGATTCACACAATTTGTTGACTACTAGAGAAAATAATACGGCAATGTCAAAGAAGCTTACAGAACTACTGCCTTACCACCACTTGGCAGATCAGCCCACAACTGGAAGACTCCTCTCTACAGAAAATCATTCACACCCACAGCCATCAGGCTTTACAATTCTTATACAAATAGCAGATCAGCCTTGTCAGACATATGAATTTCCCTTTGGGATCAATAAAGTTCTTCTTCTTCTTCTTCTTCTTCTTCAAATTGTGTAAGGGATAATATTAAAGTTGGTAAAAATTCAGGTAAAGCTAAGGAAGGTAAAGCATTAGAAAGTGCTGAGAAACAGACATGCAGAAAAACTGACTTAAGTGAACATTGTGGAGTAATGAGAAAACAATAGAGGAGCTGTGTGTGGCAGGGAGAAAGAGGAGAAAATGGGAGTGAAAATGAAATAATGGGAGAGAGGAAAGTGGAACTATCAAAGATAAAAATCTGATTTCTCAATGTCGCTTGACAGAATGCAGCTTTGAAGGCTTCTTCTGCTGCACTTGAGGTAGACTGCTCATGCTCACTGCACAAAAGTTTTTATAAAGGCTGGCAAACTCCTGCAGTTTATGACAGATCCTTTCATTCTTTTTGCAGCCAAATACAAGTTTCTTTGCTATATAGCCACATATGAAAAAATTGATATTTAGCTTAAGGTCTCTTTTTAACAAAAAATGTATGTAGTGCACATCATTAGTTGCTCTGACCTTCTGCTTCAATAATTGATTGAGTTAATCATTTGAATTAAAAAGAAGGTTAGTGAAAGTAGTTTGTCAGGAAAGGTTTTGACCGATGAAAAAGGAGGCAATATTGTCTGAACATGCGCTTAAAGTAAATGTCAGCGAGTTTAATTTACTGCAGGATATTTAAATTACCATGTAAAGGTAATTGTAGCCATTTACAACCTGGACTTGATTTTCCCTAATGTGCATCAATTTTAATCAGAGCAGTGTGATAATTTGCTGGCTCCCAGTTTTCATGCACATTTAAGTCATCTAAAGAAAAGTGGATAGGATTTTGTTGCTTTGGATAAGAAATATTCATTTTTTTTTAAAAAGAACATGTTAAATGTATTAATTTAAAAATGAGCCTTTGCAGTATACGGTTCATTTTTTCTGTTCGTTCAAGTGATTACATCTGATATATTTAGCTTTTTGTGATGTATGGCAACACATCAGTTATGTTTCTCACATATCCTTTTTCTTCTAGCTTCAATTACCTTTCTAGTGAGGTGTTTTCTTTTAAGTTCAACCCAGTTATTATTTAAAAGTTGAAGTGAGCTGAATCTAATTGCACAGTGGGTGTTGTAGTAAAAGGAGACTTGCTTTCAGTACATTAAGGCCTATTCAGTTTTCTGTTTGAGTACTTTGATTTGACTCTGTATAAAGTGGCAGCTTTTAAAGAGCGTGATAGCAGAGGCTTGAAAAGAAGTTGCCTGAGTTAAAATTCTTCCTGTCCTTCCTTCCTTCTTTCCCTCAGTCTGCTCCAGGACGGCAGGTCAAGTGTCAGTGCCACCACCAGAGGGCTCAGTCTTCACTAAGTCAGAGTGACAGACAGATGGACAAACGTATGCAGCACCACTATGACAAGGCCACCCAGACATACTGGAGACCGCCAAGCCATGCTGTGAGTCTGAAACATTAATTCATGAACAGTTTTTTGCAGTCATGACCATCACACCTCACCTTGGGATACACTGATGAGCGCATATATGCAGAGTGTTGCTGCCCTCTCTTTGATAAAACATAATTTGAATCTTTGACATTTTTTTAAATGCAAAGAATAATGAAAAAAAATGTAGGTGTTTGTGTAAGGTTGTTCAAATTTGTAGCTTCAAATAACAATCTGAAAAGCAAGAGAGAGCTTTTCCAGTCACTGGATAGAGGGGTTAAATCACTATACTATGCTGTCTCTGTGGAGCACAGCTTATTGGGTTGTCAGCAAGCTTGTCACACTGTCCTCCACTCTTAATAGCTAGATGTCTCTGAGCAGGGAGTTGCGAGGTTGGTCTTAATGTCGGAGTGATGGAGAAGGAGATTTATTGGAGGAAGGAAGTAGATATAGAGGCAGACAGATAGACAGGTGGCAGATGGATAGATATGTGTTCAGTGTGTTTATCATAGCCACAACAGCATGATGTGTGGCAGCCAAGTATTGGTTCAATGGTGGGAGTGCCACAGGCAGGGTGCCTAGTAAACACTCCCTTAATTGACCTGCTCTCAGCTAACGGGGTGTGATGCACACACACATGCACACACGCATGCACGCACTCACACAAAGAGGCAGACATAAGCATTATATCACAAAAGAAAATAGTTTTAAGATTAATATGTACTTCATTGTAACATATATAAAGTATGGCCAAACTCATGATAATTAAGACTGGCCAAATGTTTTTAATGTGGCATACACTGACTACAGATGAAGAATAAAGGACAAAACAAGCAAGCTCACTAACTACAGAAGGTCCCTGCTTGCCACAGGAGCTTATGGTTTAACAGTTGCTATGGTAACCATTAAAAAAAAGGGCTAGCAGAGCTTGATGGGAACAGCGTTTGTGGTGGGAGCGTCTTTCTGTGACCTGTAGTACCTGGTGTGTGTTAATACTCTAAAACAAAAAATCAGAACAGATTTCTGTTGTGCTTTTTATTTCTGTTCTTTTTGCTTCATTCATGGGTTAATCTTTGTTTGCCACCACCTTCCACTTCTTCCAGCTTTAATCTACATTACTGTGTCATCACCTGAGTGGAGACCGTTTCCTGCACTCTTGTTTTACAGCCTTGTTGAGATAGCGGCATGTTACTTTTCAGAGCTTGCAGTTGCTCTTAAAGGTTAGCTGTGAGTTTGTTTGTTTCATTTTTGAGAAGCAAAAATAAAAAAGAACACAGAGTAAACAAATACCAGGGAGAAATGGATTTTTCGTTCTTTGCCTTTCTTACTTTTAGTTGGTATCTAAGCTCTCGGTAGCACTCTGACAGGTTTAGCACCTTCAGCAAGCTTGGGTTCATTAAGATTTTTCCTCTTACAGTACTTTGCGTTTTGCACGCATGTTTTTCCACAGTTTTCTATGCATGTGGTTTTTTTAGACTAGATATTCTCTTTCTAACCCTTGCCTTTTTTTTTCCCCTCACTGACAAATTCATCAAGTTGGGCTGTCTTTATTTCACTCTTCAATGCTCTTCCTCTAACACATAGACACACACAAAAACACACAAGCACACAAACCTAGTGTCATTGTTATTGTTTTTTCCTCTCTTGCTCTCAAAAATGCCCTTTTTTGTTGATTTTTCTTCTCCTCTGACATTTAAAAGGGGTGCTGTATCAAAGCACTGGAGTAGCTCTTGCCCTGCAATAGTATTTTTGAAAGCTACGCTGAATGGCTCAGTCAAGATTAATTTTGATGTCAAAGGCCAGTAGCTATAATCTTTTAAAGCTTTAATGTTGATATATAGTTGCCTTATCTGTAGCCCAGGGGGCAAAATGTGCACTTTGATTTTGGGAGGTCTAGGTTCCCATGCTTGGACATGGACTGAAAATTCTCACTGTGCTTTGAACTCAGATTAAGAGTATCACAAAAGAGTAAGCTCATGTCCTTTGACCTTTGGACATGAGGGTATTTACTTGTTAGCGTGTCGTTTATTATTCATGCAGCATCTTCAGACAGTCATTCCGCTTATATTTTCTCAGTAACCAGAACTTATGCTGTTGCTCTTCAGGCTGCTTTAACCCATCCTCTTCACATATTCCCCGACTTCTTCACAGCCTGTATGAAGGCTTTGGCAACGTATTCTTTTCACCAGCTCCTGCAGCTTCTTATTTATATCTGCTTGCAATCCAATTTTGAGCCCAAAAACTTGCTCGAGAAAAAAAAAAAAGGCTTACATTATGGAATGTGTATAGTGCTGTCAGTGAACATAATGCAGACAACTATTGTACACTGTTGTCGCAGCATGACGCAAGTGTAGTGTGACATTAGGAGCTACTTAAATGTCGCCTGTAGAAAAATAATCTTCGTGAATAGCTTCCCAGAGCAATCTCAGCAGGAGAAATGTTTTGTCTGCCTCTTCCTTTTGCAGCAAATAAAACATGAGCAGTGTGATTTGAGTAATTCCAGATGTAGCACAATAGAAAACTACACAGCCTTGTGTTTATCTGTTTGTGTTTTTGTTGTGTATATGTAATAGAGAGGCTCTGTTTGTCTGCATTTGTTTGTGTGTGCGTGAGTGGGTTGTGCCACATGTATCTCTTGTACTCAAGTGCGGGCCACACTCAATGTGACTGAACAATGAGTTCAGCCGACTGAGGACTGGGGAGCCGACCTTGTTAATAACCCAGATAAACAAACACGCAGATGAGCCACAGCAGTGAAACAATGACAACACAATAGGCAGTGTTTCATCAGTGGCAGACAGAGAGGATAATTACGGCTACCCTCCCACTCCCTCTTTGCCTCTTAAACATCCTCTTCTTCATCTCTTCTTCTCTTCTCACACCTCCCTTTGTGTGTCTTTTATCTCTTCTGCTGTTTTTTTTCATTCTTCTTGTTTGCTTCATTGATTTCTTTCTTTCCTTTGTATTTTTGTCTCTGTCATTCTTTCCTTGACATTACTACTGTTCTTGACTTCTTACCTCAGCTATAATTAGATCAATTTGTTGTCACTGAGAGGGAGAGGCTGGGGAAGAGGGTTAGTGATTAGTGTTAAGCTGCCGAAAGTTTTCCCCACTCAGATGCTGGTGTTACTTCTCCTTCCTCATTCTCTCTGTCTGCCCCCTTGCATCAGGCACACATTGCAAACGCACATTCGTTAATACGCACTCGTATGGCAGAGTCATCTTGGACAGGTGAGGATTTAATTGCCAAAGTCAGTGAAGTGAAACACTGGGGCCAGAGCAGCAGTATTAGTTGTAGCCAACTTCGTAAAGCTCTGCGTAATGGATTAGGGGATCCGAGCAGAGCAAGGCTGTTTTTAGTGGCTCAGTGGTATCTTCTAAATACTGTTTTTATTTGAAGAAAGGTTGTAGGATCACAAAGAACAACTTTTATTTGACTTTTAGATTCTTGTCCTACTTTTCCAAGTTTCACCATCTGCTTTGGGGACTGTGTTCACAAGAAGTACAAATCCTGAGAGTGCATCTCAGTCTGAGAGGGTCTCTTGTGAACATACTACTAGCACCAATACTGATATGGTTATTTCCTTTGAAAATAACAATGTTACACATATGAACACATTTTTAAAAATAGTTTATTACTGTACTGCACTGCATTTCTCTGTATTCCCAGAAAAATGTCAGTCAAGCGCAATCAAGCTCTTTTGCCAGATTTGAAGTAGATACAATAGTAGGTGAAGCACCTACTGTATTTTCAAACTGACATACTAATAGAAAAAATATTTTCTCTTTGCAGACAAAAAGTCTGAATTAGCCTAACTGATCTCCATATCATGTATTATTGGATTCAGCACAGTCAGACCTTTCCAACAAACCCTGGTTAATGATTCTGGGACAGTCCTAGCAAAAACTGTTAAAAAGTATATGAGCACATTCATCAGATTCTCATATTTGAAATTTCCAAATTATGTTATGATTTTATATGAAAAAAGTTAGTGTTTTTTTCTACCTTTAGTGGATTTATATAGAAATTTTGGGAGTCTTTCCACTGCCTTAAATGCACTTTTATTATTAAAAAAAATATATATGTTAATACATATAAAAAACTATTGTCACAACAATATTGGTATCTTAAAATGCTTTAGTTCCTGAGGTTTTGTACTGTTACACATGTAGGGGATTTTTTAGTACAGATGTATCTAGAGGCTACCTTTTATGGGGATGATTTTTAAAAAAAATTTTTAATTTTCTGTTCTTTCTAACTAACATGTGCTTCCTCCACTAATCTTGTGAGTTCTACCAAGATATAATGTAATGCGTGGGTTGCTGAAGCTTCCAAAAGTACCAATACCATCCGTAAAGGCTTGACCAACCAGGAGATTTAGGAGCATAACATTGGGGTTTTTTAAGAAAGGATTTAGAAGGAAGTATTGCCAAACTCAGTCTATGTGCTGGTGGGAGAGAAATGATGAAATTGATGGATGGCATATATAAAAAAATAACTTGTATAATTTTCCCAATTTCTGTCTCACTGCTCTTGTGAAGCTCTGTCAGCCCTTTATTGGAGACCCTTTACAGCTGTGGAAAATGTAAAAAAGGCTTAGCTGCTGCAGTGTTTTATTAAAGCTGCCAGATACTGTCAGAATCGTTCAAGAGCCCTTCAACATACTCTCTTGTTCTCATCGTCTAAAGTTTTCCTCTCCCCAAATGAAGCTTCGACAGAAAGCTTCTGTTAAGACCTCCCACTGAACAACTTGTTGGTGTCAAAGGAAGGACATGGACAAGCACAGATCAGGAAAGCTCATTGCTCCCTGGTGCAGCAGTCACACTAGGAGGGCTCTCAAATCTGGGCCAGACCTGCTGGGAAGTTACAACCTTTCCCTTCATGTCTTCAATATCGCTCTCTCTTTGTTCTTCCCTCTGACAATTTTTGTGCCCCTCTCCTATATCAGAGAAGAAGTAGCCCTCTCCACCACTGAGGAAGAAGTAGCATTTGATATAGTTCGACTCTCTACCCACTTAACAAAATGGCCCAGCTGCCTCTTCACTTTGACTCTCCCAATGAGGGCTGGAAACTTTGAATTGCTTAACCTTAAGAAAAATGTGGTGCACAGAACAGGGGTTGTATTTTCTCAGCTTTGTGTACAAAATGTTCATATGGCAATGTAATGTGACAGTTGTGGAATGAAAGTGGGCTGAGATACTGTATGTGGCTAATAGTTTTTATGTAAGCAGTGCTACAATTTTAGAGTAGGCGGAAGAGAGTGGTTTTCACAGCTGCCCTAGGAAAAACAACATAAAGATTATTGGAGATCTCTAGGTAGGGGATGTTTAAAAGGATAATGAATAATAAAATAACCTCCTGGGTTTCAGTGGCAGAACGACTGTCTGACATTTCTCACTGCCATTCTGTTTTAACCATTCACATCCTACTAACCAGCTGATGGCCTGCTCATCACAAAACATTATAAAGAAAACAAAGATATATCCACAAGAGGTTGTAAGCTATTAGATATCAGTACTGATAAAACTTGTAATTCCTGCAAACTGACTTAAAACCAATCCATATTTAATTAAATGGTCCACAAGTCTGGTTTTGATGACCTTTCATTTGAACTGAACATACTGTAGATTCATAAATTATGAATGCCATAAACACGGAGCTTTGGATTTGATATTTTATTCACTGTAAATATTAGATTAATTTATTTATATTTTATTGAACATTTCACTCAGTATAAACATTGCATATATTAGTTTTTTTCTGTTTTCCAAACAAAAAGGCTCCTCAAGTTCTCAAGATTAGAGTGACTGTTAGTATTAAGGGATTTATTTTGTTTATTCCACTAACACTAAGCCTGAGTTTTTATTGCATCGAAACTTTTATTATAATGGATTTAACATTGACATGATGCATCAGTCACCATGTGCCTTATAAGCGTATTTGTCTGCATGTGTGTGTGTTTTTTGTGTGATGTGTAAAGTGGGCTACCCATAATCATTAACGATGTGTTTATGCCTGTGAGTGTTCTTTCCTGTGTGAGTATGCTTCTGTGTGTGTGTCTGTGTGAGTGTGCACGATCTGGTATGTCATGCCTTTTGTCCTTTGTGTTTTTCTCTGCGTAGGGTGTGCTGCCCACCCCTTTGCTGTCCCCGTGGCAGGCACAGCACCAGGGCTTGACCCGTACCAGCATGCCCCAGCGCAGACAGAGTGAGTCACTAACATCCTTTGCAGCCTTTCTCTGTCCTTCCATAACACAACATATAGGGTCTGTAAAGTTTAACTTTGTCTCCAGTTAAAGCCTTCTAATCTACTGAGTCTTGTTTCTGGTTAGTAGGAGTGATTTATTTATTTATTTTCCCCCTTGTGCTGTTACAGAGCTGTTTGTGGTCTGTCTACTTTTAGACTAATATGGAACAAGATTAAAAACAGGCAAAATAGCTTTTTCTTGTTTGTTTTACTACACATAGTCTGACTTTTTGTCCTTTAACAATTAATTCTCCTGGTATCCTCTTCCATTGCTTCCCTTATATGGCTTCAGTTCTCCTTTTTTAGTTGTATTCAGTCAGAAATTATTGTAATTTATCGTCTTTCTTAAACCTGCGGATACCTGAATTACTAGCCCCAGTTGTAATGCCCTAAAATGTTCCTTCTACTCATTCTACAGGGATGGTGTAAAAATATAGAGGAAAAGGAAATAAGAAATAGAACACCCACAACATTGTCTTTGCCTTTGACATTAAGTAAAATATGCAACATTTTTTCTGTAGACTAAAAAAAAAAAGTTGGACTAGAGAAAGAGAAGACTATAGAAACAATGACAGCATGGTCAGAACAACCTCACCTATCTCAGTAACACACATAGCTTTAGTATTATGCAATGCTGACAAGCTAGCAGGTAGAGGAGGCAGATAGAGAGAATGACAATGGGTAAATAGACTTCAGAAAATGCACATATGTGAGAGTGGAGAGCACAAAATAAAAAAGAAACAAAGAAAAGAACCCGTGCTGTGTTTTTGATCTGTCTCAGTGGGATTTTGCTTTGTATCAAGAGGGAAAGTAAAAAAAATAATTAAATAAATAAAAAAGTGGTGCAGGTGTATTTTCTGGCATGTTTCAAATTATTACAAAATCCCATTTTGGCAACTATGTGCATTTGCCCCTGCCTTCAGTCAAAGTTCATTTTCTCCAACCAGTAAATTGCATGTCTAATTAAACAAAACAGTATCAAAAAAAGGTCTGCACAGTTGAAGAAAAAACAAGGAGGAAAGTGGTCATGACTTTTAAACATACTAGAATATAATTGGTATGGCTGTTTAGATATAAGAATGAGACACTGAAACTGGAATGAATAAAAAGTGTATTTTTGTTTTACTGGATAAACCACTAATGCTCTGACCCCCCGCAGGGAGCCCTGGCTGTAAACAAAGCAGCAAAGAGTTCTTGCCAGTAGTAATGGTCTTAAGAATAGAAAAGGGAGAAGCAGTGCGAATGAAAGGAGGTTATAGTAAATGAATTAAATTGGTTTGTGGAACTAATGTGTGACCTTCTCTTGCAAGCATGGGCTTTGTTCTAATTCTAAATAGCACAATAAGTATGTGCCTTAGATGTCGGTAACCCTCTCTTTCTCTTTCTCCTGAATCTCATTTCATCTTCTAATCCGTTAACCCGTCTCTCTCCTCATCTCTGTACTCTGTTGAAAGTCTGAAAATGAATCTCTCACAGTGTCTCTCCTCTACCTTTGCCTCCTCACACATAATGCCTATGCAAGGAGTGGAGCACCTAGTGCAGTACTTCACTGACACAGCATGGTACAGTAATCCTCTCTTTAACATGAAATGGACATGCTGCCCACCTCCTGCTCACTGGGCTGTTGTCTTGTGACATATGGCATGACAGAAGCATGTCTTTGTAATTCTGCATTTGCATGATTAGCTTTTGGTTTTCAGTTTTGACTTTGTGTATTCCTCCTTTGTAACTCAGTCTGCTCTTCTTAATGGATATAAATTTGGGGTCACGGAGTTGTGATCATTCTTTGTGTCCGTCATATTTTACAAAATTGTTTGGCAATATTTTTGTGCTTTTGTTATTATTGGTGTCTTTTAGTTAATTCCATCCTATAATTTAACTGTATAAGAACTGCTGTGCATGCATTGGCTAATCTTTCTGTGTGGTTTTGTTTTTCTCTATTTTATTCACTCATTAGGTGCTCACTTTGATGAATGAAGTGTATTAAAGGTAGTTCAAAATAGCCTAAAAGATTTTAAAATAGCCATATGTTATTGGATGTAAGTGCATATTTACTGCTGTCCTGAGTAATCACGGTCTTTCTAACTCCCCTGTCAAACGCAGCTATGCAACAAGACAAATCTAAGTAATCACACACGCTCTCAATCTTTCCACAGCTCTTATTTCAACACAATCCACCACCACAAGCGACACATGAAGTCTAATCTAGCTTTAAAATTGAGTACCACCATATTGACGATCCCATCTGCTTATGTGCAGCAATCACACTATCTTCCTGCTAAATGGGAATTATTTGCATCCTTTCAGTTCACATTCTTGCAGGTTGCTTTTCTTAATAACAAACAATTTCTCATGACATGTTGAGGGTAGGTGGAGATGATATTTATTGTAGTGGGCTGTGAGATCTTCCAGGTGTCACAAATTAACATGATTTTTTTCAGTTCCACTGGTGATTTTAGTAAAAGCGATAGCTATCATTAGTGAGCTGTGATATTTTCTTGGCAGTGCAGTGAACTGCTCAGAATGATTGCTGCTAATTATTAGTATCTGTAGCAGATAGCTGCAGATGCAAATAATTACTGACTATGACCCAAATGATACAGAATATCTCTAGCAGGGAAAGCTGTAAATACATGGGCTCATTACAAAGCTTGCAGTTTAACGTATCATGACTGCAGTTCTTATCACAATGAACATTTCAGTCTGTATTAAATGTGAATAACACTGTCAAAACTGAAAAAATAGTGCAATGCATGTATTCATCTGGTTTCAGTATCTTTTGCTCTGAATGACTCAGAAGCACAATGGAAATAAGGTCATGTTAATAATGTCACTCACCTTTTAGATGATGTTGGATTCATATGGAAATTACTTTTGTGACATCACTTCTAATTTGTGGATTATGTCTCACACCGAGTCATGATATAAATGAGATATTAACATGCTGATGGTTTGACTGGCAGACTAATCGGAGCTTATTGTAAGATGCAAAAGAAGCGGTCCTTTTTATGCCTTTATAATTACAAACTTTGAATATAAAACTATAAAAACAACATTTCATTCTTTAAAAATGTGCATCAGCAAACTGACAACGAAAGGTGAACAAGGGTTTTGTAACAGGCTAGTGGACGTGTTGTGGCAGGGGACCAGGAGATGGAGCTGTGGCCTCAGACATCCTCCTTTCACACTCACAATACAAATGACTGATGGTACAAACAGACCCAGCAACCTGACCAGTGCAGCTATATATTCACGTCCTTTGAGATCCCTTCACTTCTAACTCACAGTGAATATGTTCTGCTAAAACTGAGTTCAGGCTTTTTAGAAGCTTTTGATGGTTCCAGGTGGATTTGGATCCTACAGGCACTGCTCAAAGAAGAGAAGCCAAAAGGCCAGTCTTCTGATTTCTGATTGTAAAAACTGGCAGTACAAACTAAATAGGCTAGAAAGGCTAGAAATGTCTTGAAGCATTTTTATATATGTTGTGGTCTTGAACTACTTTGAAAATGTACTTGGATAAGATATCTACAAGTACAGGAGTAGAATATTGATTTTTCTTATCTGATGCAAGCATCTCTGCTTTTGCTGAAGTTTTGATAGATACAGTAACTACTGTCTGGTCTTGTAATCTGCTGCTTATCTGCAACTATGGTACAGGATGGTTGCTATAAAAAAGGTTATCTTATGTCACTGTTCATCTTTTTATAAAAAGATGTATTTAGTGAAGCAGTCATGCAGAATAATATATCGAATCTGTTTGCTTTTCCCTGGCTACATCCAAACAAATAAAGCAGGTGATGCACACATCGCTTGGTTCATGGATAGATACAACACTTGTACAATCTAAACCAATTGCATACAGGAGCTTTCAGCGCAGACTCTATATAAAATATGGATGTAGCTTTTGAGTTTGAAAAGTAAATATGTGGATGTGACTTCAATCTGCATTCTTTCTCATGGCCTGCAGAGGGTGACTCCTATGGGTGTAAAAGGGTCTTTGTCTCCCTTGCTGTGCAATATCAGCAAACACTTTCCGGATGAATTTACTGTCTCAAGTACTAAGTTCAAGTCTCATTTAATAGAACATGACAAGTTATGGTCCCCATTAGTGTCCAGAAGGGTGATAATGCAGGGTGTGGGCAGGACTACTTTGCATGTAACAAGTTGGTACAATGTCGGCATGCAGTGTTCTTCAGTTTGATCCAACCTGCGCTTGCTCTGTGTGGTGTCAAAAAGCTATGATGGCAAAGACAAAATGCTCAGCTTGAGGCTTCAAAAACAGGACTTCACAATCCAGCTGGTGATGTCTCGTGACTACGTCTATCTTTTATATACAGGCTATTGCTTTGAAACAATTCTGTGAAGTCAGAGTAAAATAAGTTTATGTTGAGTCTGTGTCAGCAGCGGAGCTCAGCTCTTTTGTTGTTGGACTGGATAATTAGCTCCTCTCATCCAGGTGTTCATGGTTTTGTGCTCATAAACTGTATGTCCCCTGTTGGAGGGCAACACCATGGTTGGTCTAAATTTCATGTGGTTCAGTAGCTCAGCATGTTCCCACACAGGCAGCATGTATTGTAGCGCTCAGGTTGAATATTTTGAAGCTCCACTGCAGCAGTGATTGCAAAATAATTCAAAAGCTTCAGTAGATTCCAGTCTCGCGCAACAAGGTTATTCTCCTCTGCTGAATCAGGGCTGCCTTTGTGCCTTTTCCTCTTTTAATGTAGTACTAGTTCAGTGACTGGTAATTGAAACAGGCTGTGATATTGAAGTAAATATACGATTGAGGCGGG
>VUQS01033817.1:0-21440 GCA_015108495.1 Heterochromis multidens
TGATGAACCGGTGGATTCAAACCCAGGACCCTCTTGCTGTCAGATGCCAGTGCTAACCACTGCAGAAATATGTGAGAGACAATTATCCAGTTTCTGACTGATAAATCCATGAAAGTAATATTTAATAGTTTTGATATCTTCATTTATATCTTGCAGGGGGGAAAGAAACCCACCACCACCAAAAAAAAAAAAAAAGAAAAAACTGCATTCTGACTGCTGTATGTAATTTAAACCAGATGACAACCAGCACTGTTGTTTTTCTGGTGAACACAGTCTCCAGCAGCATATTGACCTGGGTTCTTTTCATCTACTCTTCATCTAGTCTGCCCGCACTGTATTGTTTATTAATATTGAATGTGCTACTGCCATTTTGGCAATGTTGCTGAGCATGTCACACTTGGGTCTCCAAATGATTGAAATGGAACATCCACTTGGTACAACTACGGCTAAAATAAGTTGATATATATTCTAATTCAGAATTTTGATCAGGCAGAAGGGGAAAAAAATTCAAATATTCAAATATTTAAATATTTCAAAATTGTCCCATGTCTCCTTTATCCATATAGTCCAAGGTTCCTCATTTTGGCCTAACAGTATTGGTGCTGCTAATGACTGAATTTTTGCAGTGTTTTACTTAATATGAAAAATAGAATAGGGCTTAAGGGGGTTACCTCTGAAGTGAGAAAACTGGTGACCCCATGTTTGTAACAAGGCTGCATTGCAAAGGAAATTGGACATTTTACACTGCAAGAAATGAGTAACACAGAAACAAGCAGGACTCTGAGTCAGATTTATCTGCTATGTTGAAACATTGTTTCGGCACCTCTAGTTTGCCGTGTTGATGGTTTCCCATATATTGAAAACCTAAACTGGTATTCAAAAGAACCATTTTCACTTTATGCCTGGCTTAAAAAAAAAAAAAAAAGTAATCTCACATCTACATGAACCTCTGCAGGGTGTTAGAATAATGTTTCTGGAGATGGGTGGTTGATGTAGTTGGATGGTGCCAAGAGAGGACTACTAAATGCACCAGAAAAACAGATATTCTTCTCTTCCTGTGGTCTACTGAACATTGGATTCATGACATGCATGTTGATGAAGAATAGCAATGAAAACATCATAAGAGACCTGCCAGTTTCTTCTTCTCATGTGATTTGTTTGATTGATAGTGTTTCTATCATTGTGCCTCATCACAATAAAAATGTAATGATGTACAGTATGTTTCTTGTTTTTGGTCAGCACAGTTTAAAATCAAATGGGGTGCAGTTTTTAGTATACATGGTATCTTATGTTTCAAGTTGTCCATCTGGACATAATTAGAAAAGTCATATTTTGGACTTATCTTACGTTTTATCTTACACTTTCTTAATAGGTGTGTTTAAGTCAAATAAAATAAGTTCTACCAAAGCATATAATAATGCATATAAAAAATTATCCTTTATTTACATTTAATTATAATCAGTTGAATATCTAATTTACATCTGCAACTTGTGTCTGTATGACTGAGAGACATATGGATCAACAGAGAGGGAGTCATTTTCTGAAGGACAAACCAACAACCAAAAAGTAGGACTTTACTTTAAAGGAAGAAGGAGCACCTGCTGTTAAAAAGTATGAGAATGCTTGTTTGTGGCGCAGTCAAAATCAAGCAAAAATAATATCCACAGTTCAAAATAAGCATTTAGTCATTTTTCATTTAAAAAAGTTTGTAATTTCAGAACTACCTCTTCAGCAGCATGTGCATAGTTGACACACTCATGCATAAACATAGAGAATATGATCAAAATGGAATAAATTGACCAAAGATAATATTTCCAGAACTTCTATAACCATCCATACTTAGCTTCATAAATGCACCTATTCTTAATATGACAGTTAGTCTGATTTCCTTCCTAATAATCCTGTTGGTAAGTTGTTTCCTGGAAGACAGTTAGGACCATAAGACATTCCAAAAAACAGCTTTGGAATGACCTTCAATTCCAAAGAAATGCTCAAGATTGTATGAGCAAAGAACCTATTTTAAATACTGTCTTTATGAACTTAGTTAAAGCAGCCATGGGGGGCACAAACCAGTGTACTCCTAGTATCAGTCCTAAGCCTGGATAAATGGGGAGGGTTGCATCAGGAAGGACATCCAGCATAAAATCTTTGCCAAATCACAATTGCAGATCATCAATAATGAGATTTCCATACCAGATAACTTGGAACCTGGGTTAACAACGACCACCTCAGTCCAACAGGTGAAAAACTGTGGTACTGTTGGCTGAACAAAAAAGGAGAGGTGGAAAGTGTGTTCGCAGGTAGCGAGAGAGAAGGGAAAGCAGCAGTATGGAGGTGAGAGCAGGGACTTTAAATCTAGGGACTGTGACTGGTAACAAGAGAGAGCTGGCTGACATGATGTAGAGAAGGAAGGTAGGGGAAGGGAGGGCAGGAGCATCAAAGGTGGGTTCAGTCTGTTCTACCATGGTACAGATAGGAAGCAAAATGGAGTGAGGGTAATCTTTAAGGAAGAATATGTGAACAGTGTTGTGGAGGGTTTTAGACAAGATCATGATTTTGAAGCTGGAAATTGAAGGGTTGATGTTGAATGTTGCCAGTGGGTATGCCCCACAAGTTGGATGTCAGTTACAGTACCTACCTGGCTGCTAACATAGCTACAGCTCTGAACATTCTACACAACCTCAATGGAAAGCAGGAGTCCGCCCACCCAAATGCTACTGTTATTATTGTGGGGGACTTTAACAATGATAACCTGAAAAAGGTCCTCCACAAATTTTACCAATACATTACGGACCACACATGAGAAGAGAGGACCCTGGACCACTGCAACACCATCTTCAAAGGTGGTTACAAGATCCTTCTCTGGCCTTGCTTTGGAAAATTTAATCAAAAATCCATCCAGCTACTGCCTGCCTACAGATAAAGACTAAAACAGCAGCTAGTTAAAAAGAGGGCCGAGTTGCAAGTCTAGCTCCATGACATGGATTGGGAGTAGTTTCCACAAGCACACGGAAATTTGTCAGCAACTACAACAATGCAGTTTCCAGTTACATAACTGAGAGCATTAATGACACTGTTCAAAAGAAGCTAGTCGGAACCTATCCCAACCAGCATCCTTGGCTTAATAGTAAGGTTCAGGCAGCACTGCAAGCCAGAAACACTGCTTTTTGGCCCCGCGACATCTGAACCACCTGGGCTGATCTCCACTTCCTGACAGACCACCGTCAGGTGGTGAAAATGGCCCACATCATGTCTGATCCCCTGACCAATAATGCTGGAGCTCTCCAGGGCTGCAATCTGAGTCTGCTCCTCTACTCCCTGTATACACAGGACTGTGAGGTCAAGTATAGCTCCAGTGTCATCATTAAATACAATATGCAGATGACACAACTGTGATTGGCATGATCATGGATGATGATGACTGCCAACAGAGACAAGATCTGCCAGTTGACACAGTGGTGTCAGGATAAAAACCCTGCCCTCAATATCAACAAGACCAAGGAGTTGATTGTGGATTTCAAGCAGTCAAGGAGAAGGCATGCCCCCATTTACATCAACAGAACCCCAGTTCAGCAGGTCAACGAGGTTAAGTTTCTCGGTGTGACCATCACAGAGGACCTCAAATGGTCTGCACACACTAATAACGTGGTGAGGAAGGCCCAACAACACCTGTACAACCTCCGGCAGCTGAAGAAATTCAGTGTGAGCCATAGAATTCTCAGGTCTTTCTGCAGCAGCTCCACTGAAAGCATCCTGCTGTGGTGTACCGTCTGGTACAGAAGCTGCACCATAGAGGAATGTGACGGTCTTCAGCAAATGGTGAGGGAGGCAGAACGCATTACAGGATGTGAGTTTCCCTCCCTCCAGGAGATATACGAGCACCAATGCACTACCTGAGAGCAAAAGATCATCAAAGAAACTCACCACCCTAACTGCAACCTGTTCCAGACCTGTAAGAACTCTCAGCCTGGAAAACGCTATAAATGCATCCTCAGTCATACAACTAGGATGCATAAGTGCTATTTTGCAACTGCCATCAGGTTGCTGAACAAATTATCACCTATTTATTTATTTATTTATTTATTTATTATTATTATTCTAAAAAGAACATCATACCAACAGTCAAACATGGTGGTGGTAGTGTGATGGTCTGGGGCTGCTTTGCTGCTGCAGGACGACTTGCCGTAACTGATGGAACCATGAATTCTGCTCTCTACCTTAAAATCCTGAAGGAGAACGTCCGGCCATCAGTTCATGCCCTGAAGCTCAAGTGCACTTGAGTTATACAGCAGGACAATGATCCGAAACACAATAGCAAGTCCACCTCTGAATGGCTCCGAAAAAAACAAATAATAAAAAAAAATAATAATAATTTAAGGTTTTGGCATCTAGGCTCAAATCTGATGCTTTGGCATGACCTTAAACAGGCTGTTCATGCTAAAATAAAACCTCTCCAATGTGGGTGAATTAAAACAATCCTGCAAAGAAGAGTGGGCCAAAATGGTGTGTGAAAGTGTGACAAATATGCAAAAAACTAAGAAATTACGAAGAAAATACTTTTTCATGGCATTGTATAGTTGTTCATTCTAGAATTCTGTCACAATTTTCATGTTATGTCACAATTTTTCATTTGGAGTATTTGTCAAGTAAAAGATCCAGTGTAGTCAGACAATGGGAGCAGGAAGAAGAAATTTCTGCTTAATCCATAATCACATGCTCCACTATCCCATCTCCTGTGGAGATATATTGCTGCATGCATTAATACCTGCATAAATTAACATATACTGTATCATAGGTATGATGCTCCCACACATTCTCAACTGGCAGTGCAATTGAAAGTGACCACAGTAGTAGATTTATGTCAGTAGGCCAGCATGCATTCACTGCGGAGCAGTTTCTCAGTCTGGGAAGTGTTACTACATTTCACATTCTACTACCCCATGTCCAGACCTGGATTGCATTCAACTAAGGTACCAAGATTCATTACCATTAAATCTCTCTCTTAGGTTATAGGAAATGTGACATTGTCCATGAAATTGAAACAAGTGGCTGACTAATAAATCAAACTGATGTTTAATGTGCACTATTCACTAGTGCATAGCTTTCATGAATGTAAATAGCAGAAATTCACGCAGCTTTTTAATTCACAGCCTGTCCATATTCTATTGCTTATTGAAGTCCCCGAGGGTAAACACTAGGCAGTTTTATCTTGAACAACATGAACCACAAAATATCTGGTGTATTGAGCAAGTGGATTTGATTGATGGAGCAGTCAATGAAAATGATCAAGCAAATACAATTTTTAATTACACCACAAGCATATTTTTTTCTCGCATAATGATTTATTGAAATTAAAGCATTTGGGGGGAAAATTATGTGAAACAGCTGCCAGCTAATGTTATAAGTTATATTTTATAAGAAAGTTTAAAGTGAGGTGTAGACTTTCAGCTATAATTCAGGGTTTTTTACAGAATTTTTGCTTTAGGTATTTGGGAATTACAGACATTTTGATACATAGTCCCCCATTTTCAGAGGCTCAAAATTAATAGCTAACATAATTTTAAATATAAGAATTGTTTTTCATACTTGAATGAAAATCCTTTGCTGTCAATGACTGCCTAAAGTCTAGAACCCTTGAGATGCTCTGCACGACCTTTACTGCAGCCACCTTCAGTTGCTACTTGTTTGTGGGACTCTCTGCCTTCATTTTTGTCTTCAGTAAGCGAAAAGCAAGCTCTGTTGGGTTGAGATCAGGTGACTGACTTGGCCATAATAAATATCCAATTTCTTTGCCTGGAGAAATGGGAATAGATGGGTTATGAAAAACTAGGCCTCATATTGTTGTTGTGATGTGTTTTGCATCATTGTGTATCTCTTTGCAGCTGTTTTGTGACTCTTGCTGGTATTTTTTTATAATGTATGTTTGTAGTTGTGCATTAGATTTCCTGACAAATTATGATTACAACCCACACTACTTTGGGTTTATGATTGTTTAAGTTGTTATACTTTGTTTTATTGATTAATACAAGTATTGTTTTATGGTTTTGTGTTGTGGTAGTGGTAAGATCATTTATTGATCCTTCAATGAGCATGGAATAGGGTGGCTAGCTTATTAGTCTTTCTAAAAATGTCAAACTACCCCTTTAGGACACTTTGGATAAGTTACTGTATTTGGAAAGTAACTGTTACATATTACCTTATTCAAAGTATCTGGGTTCTGACCACATCCTAAATTAATCATTCCTGATAAACCCTGAATCTGGTGCTAAATGGCACCGAACCAATAACTAATTACTGCCTGCTTGCTACCAACATATTGGTTACATGTCTCATGTACAAATTATTCATTGAAATGTATGACGTGAATGTGATGGGTAGAGTTAGTATATTATTTATTTATTTAGACACTATGTAACATAATGAAAGTTCAGTACGGTTTCCAGTATTAATTACTGGCCTTCGCCACTGAAAAATCCACGGCTGGCTCAGTCCATCTGTCACACTGATGGCGAACTGTGACTATTAAAACTGGGACTTCAGCTCAGCCAAAACTTAACCACACATTAAAAAGGCAGCAACAGGGCAAAAGATTTTGCCAGTAATAAGTACTGTATCTCGACCTCACTTCCTATTTCATCAACTTAAGTAATGTCGTCATCCAAATAAATTACATTTTCCTGTCTGTGGCACTTCTAAAGAAAGTAGACTGAGTGTATCAGTGTTTTCCCCTACTACTGCCTAGAAACCAAAAAAATTATCTAATTTTTGTGCATGTGTTTTCATTTCATTACGGGCATACTAGTTTCTCTCCTCTCCTCTGCTCTGTTTGCTGATACATACACCCTAAGAGCCCTTTTGCATTGATCACTGTCTCTTTTGGGGGACAGTGATCAATGCACATCATCAAGTACTGCAATTTTTTCCTTATTTGTCAAGGCAGTCATGAAGTCATATATTCCAAAGGTAAAACATTGGACAATTGTCATACATGTGCAAAGATGACAAATATTTTTCTAATTCCTCATACAACCATCTAAAACAAAATGAAACTTTCTGTAATTGCATCTAATTTAATAAAGATTACATGTGATGATTTTAATGTAGCGATTACCCAGCAAAAAGTCATTGGGGGGGCATACTTGGGGGTTCTGCATTATGTTGTACTTTTATGCTCAATTTTGAACCTTTCTTGGCATCAGTTTATAGTGGAAAACTATAATCAGGCCCCAGGAGTAAAAATATGACAAAATTGCTGAACTAAAATATAGTTAAGCTCTCAGACAAACTATATTACTTTTAAATAATTATTCTTAACTTTTCTCCTGTATTATTAAACCTGCTAAATCAAAAGACAAAAGGGTAGTTTGCTCTGTCCTGTTTTGTGTTGTCCTGTGTCCAGACACGGCAGTCTGAGTGTAAAGAGTTGTGTGATATCAAGCTATTTTTATGTTGTTTGTTTGGGGAAGGAAACTCTGTAAATGCATGGGGCAACTATTCCCATCAGGAACAATGTACACCTCAACTATAGTCATGTGAAAAAGAAAGTTGTCACAGGACTGTATGCTGTCCTATGACAACTATGTACACCCCATGATTCAGTAGCTTGTAGAAGTAATCATTTTCTGTATGACTCTGTATGACTTTCCAGTCTCTCACAATTTGGCCCACTCTCCTTACAACATTGCTTTAGTTCATTGAGATTGCGACACCTTGATTCCTTTTCAGCCATTCTGTTGTAGATTTGATGGTGTGTTTGAGATCATTGTCCTATTACATGACCCAGTTTAGCTGTTAGACAGATGGAATCCCATTTGACTCTAGAATACTTTGGTACACAGAGGAGTTTATGGTGAACTCAATGACTGCAAGGTGCCCAAGTCCTGATGCTGCAAAACAAGCCCAAATCATCACCCCTCCACCACTTGACAGTTGGTGTGAGGTGTTTGTGCTGATATGCTCTGTTTGGTTTTCTCCAAACGTGGTGCTATGCATTATGGCCAAACTTTGTCTGTCCAAAGAACATTGCTCATTCTTTTTCTAATTGTACTTTCATGAACTTTAATATTTAACATGCTAACTGAGGCCTGTAGATTATGAGCTGTAACTCTTGGGTTTTTTGCAAGTTCTCTGAGCATTGCATGGTCTGACTGAGATCAGAAATTTACGGCTGTGGTTGTAGTTGTGTTATTTTCTTTTCAAGGGTTCAGTAGGATGTCCATGTCTTGAGGGAGACGATTCTTTTGTATTACTCACAGCTTTCAATTTCCAGGGTGCAGTTCTGTTCATCAAGAGGGTACCTCCTTAAGTCCATCATGCAAGCAGCAGTAGTGGTTATCCTAGAAGACAAAGACAGAGTAGAGACATGAAGACCTGTGTGGTCAACAACAGGTTCCTTCTTTGGTACATGTTTTGATATTAAAAAAAAAAATCAAAACAACTTTTAACATATTTTAATTTGAGTGGTCTAAGAGGGAGCTAGTCTTTTTTCAAATACTTCCTTTTCTTGACATTTTTACATTTCTCCTTTAAAAGAGAGGTCATCATTTGGCATGTTGTACATAATAATGAACCATTAGTATGCCAATTCCATAATCAGTTATCCTGTTAAGAGTAATTATTCTGCAGTTCATTGATGTGATGACATTCTGTCAATACTCCATCTGTCCCTATGGGTTTGAACATATATAGCTTTGCAGGTTCTTTTCTGTAAAGGGGAAAATGTGAAACTCTTCAATGTGATTTATACTTTTGGTGAATTTTGAAGTCTGGCGATGTTATTTCTTTTTATGTGGATCACTAACTGCTCAGCCCCTGTATAGGATTTTGTTGATTTATGTTATTTATTGCTAGCTCTGAGATATGCATTTCTGCCAGGTACCTTTAGAAAAATGTATGCATAGTAGCTTAATGTCAATAAATCAAGGAGCACAGGAAAACAGCTTTGGCTACAAATTACACATGTGGGGGTCTTTGAGATATTTACCAGTGCAGCGGATTTTAGTTATTACATTTCTGCTGTTCATACCAGCTGGTATGTGTTCATCATACCAGTTCTCATTTGCTTACTGCCACCCTGTGCAAGTGAAATAGATTTACAGAAAAATTTCAGCTCATCACCTCTTGTCAGAAGCAACCAGCACATTCATGTGAGAGCATGATAGGAATCACATGAAGTTTTAGCTTTAAGAGGATACAATACATTTGGGATACATTAAATCATATAAATGCTGCCAGAGTCTGTGGTTTTATACTAATATAGCAAGCAAATGTACACAACCATCTACAATAACTAGAATTAGAAATACATTAGATAATAAGCTCTTTGTGCTGGAAATATATTGCTTGAACACAGAGTCTGTAAATTGGTCATGGTGGCATGAACACAGTTCTGCTGGCAGGTAATTGGAAAACAAAATATGTTCTGCTGAAGCTGATTTGGCTATATTTACATCCGAGCATGTGGGGCTTCTGAGTCCATGATAGCAGAAGGCACCATGAAGGGTAAAGAAAATTATACATATACATAAACAAAGTGTGTGACAGGTATGTGTTTATTATTCACAATGACACTGAGCTGCATTCTGCTGCACAAGCAGTAAGCTGCTCAATCTGCATGCTGTTCTGCTGTACCGCACCTCCCTGTTGTCTCACAGCGATCATCTGCTGAGAGGGTATAGCAGGGCAACTATTGTTACACACTGTGACAAGATAACATCATGCCTAATTACATTAACAGAAAAGGTCCCTTGGCAATCGTGATTCGAGACCAAAAGTTGAAACAAGTCAAAGTTAACAATAATTACAGCTTAGAATTGCTGAGTCCATGTAGTTTGTTTATCCCTGCACTTGTAAAATGAGCACTGCTATTATTTGCCTAGCTTACCAAACAACGTGTTTGAGAAAGACCAGGGTTTGGAGTAAAATAGACTTGAACAAACATGCAGTTAAGTTTGTTGTAAAATTCATGGATGAAATGAACAACTGAAATAGGATAGAGAGCAGTTCTTCAGTATCATGATTACAGTAATAAAGACGGATAAAGAAGGATAAAGTAGAACATCCACAGTTAAAAGAAACATTGACTACCAGTTAGAAACAAACAAAGGTCTCCTGTGTTAAATTTTAATGCTTTCTGTTGTGTTTTGCAGACCCATCCATCCACCCAGACCACCTCCTTACATCACATTACCCGTGGTCACTAGAGTCTCTTACTACTACTAACCCACTTGCCCAAGTAACCCATGAAATTGTTTTTTGATGGCATCACCTTATTAAAAATTGAGTCCCTCCTAGTTAGGACCACAAAAAGAACACAGAGACAAAGAAAAAGAAAAAGAAATTTTCAGAGGCAATCTCTGGGGGCTTCTGTTATAGTCTACATACTAGCCAGGTTTTTCTGTGCTGTCTTGGTTCTGAGATTACCCTTCGGCAAACCTAACTGGTCAACAGAATTTGAACAATTAACATCCTACAAACAGAAAGCAGCCAGCTGCCATTACCAAGAATATTGTCTCTTGCCTACAGATTCTTCATCTTCAAGTGCAGATATCTCCATTTTAATGCAATCCCATTACACACTGTGGTATGTCTTTTACATTGATTAAATGAACAATTTAACGATTTTCATTCACTGCAGTTAAATCTCTTAACTAAACTAAATTAGGATAACATTCTAACTCTTTATGTTATTGTATATTTTTTGTAATGACAGTACCGCAAACATATCACCAAAACACACAAAAAGTGTGCCAACGTTACATGAGATGAAAAATGGAGAAATCTAAGGCTATGGGTCCTCTGTGATCATAAACAGGAAGACAAATCCTGTCAAGACACTGTTACTATTCTTGAAAGACAATACCCCTGGTACAGCAGTACAATGGAGCAGTGAAATCCAGGCAGCTGCAGAAACAGCAGCTCAGAGTAATGGACAGAAATGAATTCTTTACCCCTCGGCAAAAAAGAAGAGAAGCCCACAAGAAATGAAATTGACTTTATATGTGACAGTTAACAAGTCAGGAGAGAATCATCATTGAGTAGGCACGAGCTGGGATGGCTCACAGCGAGGGGCTGGGATTTGGAAATGTCAGCAGATGTAGGTCAGCAACTTGCAGTCCCACAAGAGATGGTCAGCAGCCTCAGACCTGTGCAGGCACTGCAGTCTGACAATCAGGACTCTGTACACCTTGGATTTTAAGTTTATATGCAATGTTAGTTGTCTTTGGGGGTGAAGGAAGGTAGGGAGGTATGGAGAGGGAATCCATCTAAATGGACTGACCATTATAAGTAAGGCATCAAATTGTTGAAGAAACCTTTGTGGCCAAAATTTAGTTTTGTTGGAACTGTAGCTTCTTTTAAGCCATTGCATTGCAAATATGATTCATGAACAAAACAAAAGGCTGACTAGTATGCCTAGAAGGTAGTAAAAGAAAAAAAAATAATAAAAGGTTCATTCCACTCATTTCAAGAATCATGCCAACATAACACCACAACTAAAAGCAATCTGGAGGTGGATCCCAGAGGCTCGGTACTACAGACTGGGAGACTTTTAGATATCTGAGCAAAAGGGACGCCTACACAGTCTACTCCTGTATCTATCTCTCTGTGGTAGTTTGCTTACCAAAGAAGATCACTATAGTATCACAATGCTTGGCTTAATAAACAGAGGAACATGAGAGAGCAGATTTACAGAAACGGGAAGAGAGAGAACACAATCTGGCGAGAGCTTAGCTCAACAAAGCCCTCAATGCTCATATTGGCTCGTTGGTTTGCTAATGATGATTCAGCCTCTGAACTCATTGGCAAGTAAGAAAAACCTGCTCGACACTTTTTACTGAATACAACTTCTTTTATTGATGCTCTAAATGACTTTGTGTGCAGCACCCGAATGCTCCCATGCATCTCTTGCATGGCTTTTCAGGATCAGACCCACCCCTCCACCCTACATAATAAATCACAAGGTTAAAATCTAGCTAGTTTGCATTTGCATCATTCACCTTTGCACCTTTGACTCCTTGGAAATAAACTGTGGGCAGGCACAATACTCACACTTTATTTAGGTAAAGATACAAGCATTTGAAGTAAATCCTGAACTCAAAATATTAAGCTCAAAACTTTTATCAGCAAAATGTATCAATAGTAAAAATACTTTGATTATGTGATTATTAATTTATATAACATATATTATCTATCTGTGTGTGTCTGTCCGTGTGAAACTAATTTGATTTTTTGAGCAATAGCTGTAATGAAAAAAAAATCTGAGAAATTGAAGTCTTAAACTGCTGAAAGGGTCAAAAGCTAAACTGTCTATGAACCATTACCTGAAAAGTACGTAAGCTTGTTAAAGTCTCACCCTAAAACAAGTTGTAATTAAATCTATCAAATAAAAGTAGAGGGGCAAAAGGTGCCATGCATCCCACTGAAATGTACTGCTGTTTTTAAAGTACCACAAAAAAGAGATACAAGTACTTTGAAATGATGCGCAAGTATAGTGAGACTGTCACATCAGAAGAACTGGGTTGTGATCTGAACCATTCTTGTTACTCTGCAGTGTTGATTATTGCACCATCTGCAACGCTCAATTGAAATCAATTTATTACAATATGGAAAATTTAGAACTAAGGATAATTATTAGCATTTACTTTACAAGAGTAAATTGATTGTAGCCCACAACATAGTAGACTTTGAGTTTTAGGTCTGAATATAGCATCTTTTAAAATATCCTTTGTTGTGTTTGATGATGAGAAAATTTCTGTGAAAACTAATGCAGTCAAAAAAAAGTTAGTGCAATCTGACTGGTAATCCGGCAGAACAAAGGCTGCAGGTACAAAGAATCATTCGCCATTCAACACTCAATGCCACATCAGTAGGTAAAAAATGATGGTGCCGTTGTGAAGCAGAGAGAGCCTTTCAAGCTTGTATCTAAAATGAATGTAAAAATAGAAGTAGTTGAAGAACGCAAGTTAGATTAAAATCACAGTAAGTTGTAGGAACCAAAGTAGATTTAAAAAGAAAAAAAAAAACCCAAAGAAAAAACCCAGTGCTAGCACATTTCACAGTGAGTGGGTAGAGCACAGCACAAGGTGCAGTAGTGTGTGTAATGTGATTGTCCACAATTTGTATTCTAGAGTTCTCATGAGCAGGACGGGGGATAGATTTAAACGGGGGGGGGGCTTTACAAGAAAACGCATTTAAAGACACCAAAAACCTCAAGGAATCAGACTTGAGAGCCACAACAGTCAAATGAATTGAACTGAGAATACAAACATTTTTTGTGCATTGTCTCTTCTGGTTGTCCTCACAACCCCTGGGCAAAGGTGAACAAATCAAGAAAGCAATTTCATTACATGCTTGTGGGAAGCTTATAAAGATCCTGGAATCACCACTGCATGTAGATTATGAACTTTTTCTAATTACGGTACATTGTTAAAAAAAAAATCAAATCTGAGACCATCTACCATACAGCTTACAGCAGACAACAGTGAACTGTAGTATGCCTAAAGATGAGCTGTTGAAGAATTAGCTGACGTTAACATCCCCAGGAACAAGTTTAGCTTTACATTTCCTGTATGCAAAAAGCCAGCTAAGTGCAAATGCAGGTGTAATGCAATTTTCTTTTGGCACAGGTCCATTTTACTACCCTTGTGCTTCCTTCTCCGGGCACAGAGGAACCTGCATGTGTTGAGCTGCGCTGAGTGGAGCAGCTGGGAATGTTTATTCAGATCAGGTGGTGCAGTGTAATTTGGTACCATTTTGGCATGAGTCTCCACCTGCTTAAATTGGCTGCTTCACAAAGTTGTTTATTTATTTATTTATTTGTTTTACTTGTACACATTCAAAAATTAACAAAGCTAAATTTTTAATGGGATAAAGTCAGAGATTTCACTTGGTTTATGTTATTTTGTCAGTGTGATTTGTCTATCTGCTTAATTGGCAGCAGCACGAAACTAAGTGGAGAGCAAAGGGAGAACCCATTAAATTTTATAGTTTTCTTTTTAAGTCACCTTCTTTAAAATGACAGTGCACTGGCCTTACTAATAATGTTATGATCTGGATGTTGCTGGATGTATGTTATCTATCGTGCATCCAACAATGTATGTATACATTGTTGGATGCATGATGTTCCCCATCAAACAGCAGCAGAAGTCATGTGAGAGAAGATGATCTGACTTGCCTATCAAGAAACACACCCCTCTTTTTATAATAATATATTCATTTCAGACTTGGAGAACAGAAATACAAGTACAGATTGTACTTGTCTGGTCAGAAGCTAAAATTAGCTTGGCATGCCTGTGTGGAATTGTCACAGTAGATACAGATGAAACCATCTCACAGATATTTATTTGCCACCTCTGCATCAGTGAGGATGCATTTCTGTTGAAATGATAATAGTCCTGTGAAGAGTCATAAAAGGAAAAAGAAAAACTTTTGCCATCACATCTCCTTTTGTGTCAGCACCAATTTGGTAATTCAGTATTTCTGAATACTGATTATGGCATTAATAATTCATTACTTCATATGATGTAAACCCTGTCGCTGACATTTTTCTTTATTCACGCAACAAAACACGTTCCCAGCTTCTTTGCCTCTGTCAAACTACTTTATTTTAATAACTTGTGTTAAGAAAAGCAGCAATCCATTGTGAGTTCCAGAAACCTTACTTTAAGCAGTGCCCAGGGGATTTTAGATAGGTCCCTCTGTGCACATTTGCTGTTGACTGAATTGTCTGGTTTGTCACAGTGCAGGTGGTGAGCATTTTAAACCTTTTTTTAGCCTTTCTGGGTCAATGAACCTTAGCTTTAATGTATCCCTCGCTCCTTCCAAAACATCGTGATTGTTTTAGGTCAAGCTTATAACTTTGCAGACCATTAACTTTAAAAATAAAACTTTAAAGTCTGTTTGTTGTTACCAAAAATAAATCTGTCATAACTCATCCTGCCAAAGGACCAGATGATTTGGACTAGCAGAGGTGATCTTGTTTTTTGGCTCAAAATGTGTTCTAAGGTTAGCAAAATATTCCCTGGCTTTATTACTGTCACTTGATCGGGGCAAATGACCAACGGCACATATGTTGTTCAGGTTATCATAAGAGCTGTATGTATGGATGTTCAGCAGTTTGCAAAATGTTTAAGAGTACTGAAATAGTTACGATACCATTGAGTCATTTATTTTAATGCTAATCCTGTTTATGGTCACAATGAGATGGATCCTATCTCTGGAATATTTTCCCATACTGACATTATATTTTCTGAGGCTTCAACTTCTTCCAGTAAAAAGGTCAAATGTAAAAGGCAACAAGAACTCTATCCACCTCCTTTCCAGGCTGTAGACAGAGAAACGTCCTGGACAGATTTCCAATCAATTGCTGAGGACACAGGGACATTTCATAGTGTCCACTTCATTTTCACTTGACCCACTGAGTCTTTGGACTACTAGAGCCAAACTGCCACGTGGAACCTAAGTTCAGTTGTGCAAAAAAATTTGGTAATGATAAAAATGCTAAATAATAAAAAATGATAACAATAAAGAAAACATTTAAAAGTTAGGATTATTATTATTATTATTATTATTATTATTATTATTTATTATTTATTATTATTATTATTATTTGCTTTACAGATCTTTATTTTAAACAGCAACTGACTGTGAGTGGTCGCAGACCTGGTCCCCTTCTTTGAAGGCACCATTTAAAAGGATCACAAGCTCATTTCACATGGTCTCCAACCACTGTTTTCCCTTGTGTTACTGAACCAATAGTCTTCAACCCTGCAACCAACTGCACTCTTAGTGTCACAACATCACTCTTATAATGTGAAGGTAAATAAAACAACAGTTGGACAGTAAACATTGAGGAACAAAGACAGAAGAGTATGGCACAAGGGATGCCACACTGCAGTCTAGCACACAACCAGGCGTTGGTTGGTTATTAGCTTTTACCCACTTCTTCCTGTCTTTCTTTTATTCAGTTATTTCTTTATTAATTTTCAACATTTACCAGTATAATGAAAACTTTTTAAAAAAAATAAATATAGGCTAATGCATCTGTAAGCAAAAACATATTAATTCTCTAACATATAAGACACTCCAGGGAAGTCTGTAGAAGAACTACTTGAATTTACTGAATTTACTTTATTGTATGTGGATTTAACAGTTTAATCGAAGGAAGAAACTGTGTAAGTTCCTCTTAAATACTTATGCAATTTATTTTGCAACAAAATTTCTGTCCATATAGGTCAGCAGGATTTGATAGAACAAAAAATATATGCCCGCCTGATTAGCCACATGTTAAAATTAAACAGCCAGCCATATAGAGTGTAGTGTTTTTGCTGCTCTTACCTCAATCCATACAGGACGGTGCCATCAGGGTGCAGTCGGATCATACGGTTTTTTACTGTCACACCATGAAGAAAGGACTTCTTGTCATTAAGGAAGTAGGTGTCAGGGAGCCAAAGCTGGTCTGCTACACGGTTGTCCAGAGTTAGGTTTAGGTTCAGCTCACCATAGGCCAAACGTTTATCTCGCCAGCTCTGCTGGAAATACATTGTGATGGTATAGTCCTGGGAAGAAGCAAGGAAAAACCAACATAAACCACAGACAAAAAAGAAAGAAAGAAGCAAAGACACAAACAAAAGAAATACTCAACTCCAGTCAAAGGTGAGAGTAAACAAACTAAAACTAAACTGTTTTGGATTAACTGCTACTCAAAAGTTAAGTGCAATAAGTAGAGAACAAGAAAAAGGTGACACATACTCAAAATAAACAGAGAAATAGAAAAAGGCAACACTCATATTCCACTAGAAGAAACTAGAAGATGTATAAGTGAATATCAGATCAGGAAAAACCGTCTAATGTTTCTGATTGTGTTAAGAAAAAAGGTTGATAGAAAAGAATTAGGAGGTGGAAATGCATTGAAGTGGAGAAATATCATCTTGCAGCTAATGTAACCCCTGTAGCCAAAGTGCTGTGCCGTTAATAGTGTTGAGAAAAACACGAGTACAGTGGCTTAATGTAAAACCTACAAAGTGCAAAAAAATTCTTACATCTCTGATTATTACAGTTAAATAACAAGTTTACCCACACTCTGCATTTGAGCATGATGGCTATTAAGAGATCTAGTATCCCTTTCTTTCTGATTTATTATTAATGATATAATGTTTTTCAGAAAATGTCTCACCCGTGAACAAATGAATGGCCACGGGGCTCCTAATGAGAACTAAACCATACTACTGATAAACAACTCAATCACTCCTTTCAGTGATATTTGTCATTAATAATGAACAATTTCACATGCAAATTTAAGGAAAGGCACTCCAACGTCGTTTTAAAAAACAACCCAACAATATTTTCTGCCACTACCTGCAAACACATTAACTAGCTAAAACACTGACATTCTAGGTTTTTTGTCTTATTTAGAACATCAATTTTTTATATTTTACTCAACATCTGTTATTATGAATTTAATAGACAATCTGAGTGATTGCTAGATGTATGTCAAATCCTAAATAAACTTTGAATTTTTGTTAAAATGATTTAATCACTCCAGAAGCTAAAGAAAGACATAGAGTGGAAAATAACAATAATTTCTAAAAAAAAAGCTGCCACACCATGTGGGAGGCTATGTCACGCTGAGTGAAAGAAAAAGAATGCTAAGAGAGAGAATGACGTCATTTCTCAGACATCAGCCATATTGCCTTATTCAGTACTCAGCCTGCCTCTCTGACAGTCTTTGTCAGAGCAAATGAATACGTCCTGTATTACCTGCAAACTGGTGTGAGGAGTTCAAGACGAAAAGAAAAATGGAAACAGAAAAGACCCTCCAGTCAAATGTCAGTGTCTCATTCAGTAACAAGCAGTGTGAAACACTTGTCCACCATCACTGATACCCACAGCCTGTATGGCCGTTCAGTCCATCTGAACTGTACAAAACACCATTAGCAGTGTTTGCAAATGGAAAGCCAGTGAGGGATCCTGTCTTTGCTGATTCACTAGCGAGTAGTTGTTTTGGTGTCTGCGTGGTTTAGCACGAACCTCCTCTTTGCCTGCAAGGTTGAGGGTTCCTAGTGTCAAGCCCTCCTTAAGACCAAAGAGATTTGAACTTACCATGTTTACTTCTGAGATGGAGTCAATACTCGCTATGTTGATGCTCATTCCTACAACGACTGGAGGACCTGGGGAAAAAGGAAAAGTTGACGTGACCAAAAACAGTACAAAAAGAATTACATCCATCCATGCTTTTATTTTCTCTTTAGTTCTTAAACACATATATTTTGAAGTGAAGCTCTAACATTAAACTATTTGATAAATTTAGGAGCATGCACTCAGTGGCATCAGATTTTGTGTACTGGCTAATGCAAAATCAACACTGTATTATTCTGTTGCACGAGAGCAGCCATTTTCTCCTGACAATGCACTGTACCCTTGTTTAACAGCGCAAATATTCCCAGCAAGAAAGACAAAAATCACATTGGAGATTAGCGTTATTTGCAAATTTTCAATTGCACTGATGAAAAATGACAAACTACGCTCAAATACAGTACATAGGTACTGCAAAACCCAATGTAAAGATGAGCCCCTTTAAGAAGCTTATGAAACCACACAGAGAAAATGCACTCGTCCATACTCGTTTCTAGGCTAGCAGTTTATGTAAAAGAACAAGAACAGCAAACCACGCCTCATTTACATGATTATAGTACATGTTACAGCTATGAATGCTGAGTCCCTTACACATATCCACTTCAGTATTCACACAACTTTAGGTTTACGAGGTGTATCCATCCACAGTGCACATAAAACCACAGTCGCTGTAACCAACAGCCAGTGACTTCAGACACTATGTGACTGTGTTGTATACAGTCATGAACACACATAAGACATTGTCTCAAATAGGGGAAGACACACTGTAATACTAAAAAATGTAGACGCATAACTGCAATAAGGGCTATTCTTGCTTTACTTCCCTTATCTGTTCCTTTCTGAATGCCTGGCATTGGCCGTTAGGAGTGAACAGATCCGTTGCCACTGGTTCTCAGTGTTTTATTGGTGCAAATTTTTTCTCTTTCTATACATACAGCCCTCCTATTTCCTCCTCTTCAAACTAAGTCACCTTTACTTTGCTTGGCCGCAAAATATAATTTGCTGACACGGAAAACAGAAACAGCAAAAGCAGATCAGTAATTGGTTCATGTGGCAGAGCTGAATCAGGGAATTCACATGATGTTCCACGGTTTTATAGTGAAAGTGGCATTTGCATAGGAATCATAGCCACGGGAAAAAAAACAACTCAAATACGATCAAATATATCATCATATTCAAAAGACATCACACTTATGGCTTTTTACTAAAATGAATTAGTGCAATATCTACGTTATTAATGCACTGCTGCTGTGTGAATTGAAGCCCTCTATATCTATATCCTTGTCAGGGACTGGTTGCACACATTACTAACAAAGCAATAAGGGATAAAGACAAAATGCTAACTGTATGCAGATTTTTCTTCAAATTTTCTCTTTTTTAAAGTTTGCCAAGTCATCATTTCCTGCACAGTTTTAACTACACAATGAGATTCCATACCATCAGCTGTTAGCGATAGTTACTGAAAGCGAAGAAAAATATTTTTGAAATTGAATTAGCACCAAAGCATCAAGTAGGACTCACAACCAATAATCATTTTTTGGTAATAACATGATAAAATTAGCACATTTTAGGAATATATATGGTTATAGGCCACTGTGACTCACAGAGGATAGAGTGACATTCAGCTGATGGATTCTTTCTGCACAAGTTCGCATAGACAGATTTTAGTCTCTTTGCCCAAAACAGATCTAAGACTTCACCTCTGAATCTTCTAAAAATATAACACGCTGAAAATTAAAAAGAATATTAAGAAAAAAAGTCTTGACAAATGCTTTAGATGACGAGACCCATGGTGATGTTAAAGGTTGAAAACTTGCACAGTTCAGAGGCCATTAGGATTTTTCAAAGTGTATAAAAATCACTAATATAACCCAGATCTCCCTAAATACTCATAATACCATAAAGAGTCTCAATGCATAGAGTCCATATGACTACACTTCTGATTATGGCTAAAAATAGCTCTCAATAACTATAGTGTGTGTTTCTGTGATACGAACAACCCACAAACTGTATGTCTTGCTTCACTGACTTAAAGCATGGACCAAACTGTATTTTATGTAATGTAGTTTATGAAATCTGACCAGCATGATCACGTATGATGAGGAACATTTTGTCTCAACGGAAATGCTAATGAAATAAGCATTTCTACTAGAATTTGCTTTGATGACTAATCAATTTATTTGTGTTGACAAACTTCATCAATTATACTAAATAGCACTGCAGTTGGCACTGATGGATTGTCTGTGTTTCTCTTCTCATATTAGTGTAATATCCACTTCCTTTATTCAATATTTAATTGTGTACCGCATTAGAACATTTAATTGTACTCCAGCATTCCGGAACAAGTAAAAAGTACAACAAGGTCCAAGCTCTCCAAGCAATTCAGAACCGAGTGCTCACTGACGTGATCAGGAAGCCAAGACCGTTGTTGAATATGGCTAAAATAAGTGGTTTAACAAGTGGTAGTTTGCATGCTTGGGAAGGTTCAGACAGCCTCCTGCAGGGCACTCTGCAAGGAACTGACCCATCTTGAATTGTTGAGTCTTTGTCTACATCAAAACCATTCCCAATAAATCCTTTTGCACCTCATTCCTCCTTAACTGCCCTTATTTTACACATTTCAATGCATCAATCTGCTTAAACTATCACCTCTGTAAGTTACTGTTGTGCAGCCTACAACTGTAACTGTACTGGCACACATGCATGGGTAAAATATTGCTAAACTTTAAAAAAAAAAAAAAAAACTGTGGCAGATGTGTTATGTGATATTAGCACATACATTAAGTGGTCACAATAGCTAGATTGTGAAATTAGCTACTGGGATCAGAACTATCTTACAATCTGTGTACTATTCTGTAGTATCCTCTGATATAATCTTGAAGGTCATGAAATAACCCCCAAATCCTTACTGCAGTAATAAAGAACCAGATGATCAAAAAACAACAACAACAACACAGTGTTAAAACTATGATAGTATAAATCGATCTGAAAATCTGCTACTATTCTAGGGAACCATCCTGATCCATGTGCTCACAGATTACTACTTTAACTTCCTGAAAACACTGGTTAATCATAAGCTAAATGCTAAAATGTACAGTGCATTCGGAAAGCATTCACAGCGCTTCACTTGTTCCACATTTTGTCATGTTACAGTCTTATTCCAAAATGGATTAAATTCATTTTTCACCTCAAAATTCTACACACAATACCCCATAATGAAAAAGTGAAAAAAATGTGCTTGAAATTCTTGCAAATCTATTAATAAAACAAAAATATAACATGCACATGAGTATTCACAGCCTTTGCCA